>SJYC01149009.1:0-16205 GCA_006408675.1 Madoqua kirkii | reverse complement strand
AGAGTAAGGCTGACCTCTAGACATGATTTGATGGAAGTCCTTCCCAGTTTTTGGACTCTTTTCCTTACACTGATCACTTTCCAATCTCTATTCTTACTCGCTGTATTGGTCTTTCAGGGTTGCCTTGACAAAGTAGCACAGACAGGTTGGATTAAACAATAGGAAAGTATTGTCTCACACAGTTCCAGAGATCAGAAGTCCCAGCTCGAGGTGTATGCATTTGCTCTTTGGAGTCTGTTTTCAGGGAATCCCTGAATTATTCACAGGAATGTTACCCTACAGTGACCTTTTTGTGGTTAAGTAATTAAACAGAACTGAGGCAATTCTACATCACCCTGCTCTCTACTTTTACAGTGTGACCTTGAGGTCCCAGAGCTGAACTAGTAGCATTTCTTATTCTAGTACTGATTGTGTTGGAAAAAGTATTCAGAGATAACAGGGTCTCATAATCTCATTTTGAAAATGAGAAGTTTCACAGGAATGTTACCCTACAGTGACCTTTTTGTGGTTAAGTAATTAAACAGAACTGAGGCAATTCTACATCACCCTGCTCTCTACTTTTACAGTGTGACCTTGAGGTCCCAGAGCTGAACTAGTAGCATTTCTTATTCTAGTACTGATTGTGTTGGAAAAAGTATTCAGAGATAACAGGGTCTCATAATCTCATTTTGAAAATGAGAAGTAAAAATTACAGGAAGGTTAAGAGTCTTGAGATAACTAAATGAAGGCTCTGTTAAAACTTTCTAATACTGAATTGAATTCCTATCTTGCTCATCTTACCTCCATGGAAGGGCATTTATCCTGTTTTCATACAAATATGTTAAAACAGCTAAAGTTCCTGTGTACATGTGTATGACACAAAAACATGGGCATCAAAATGTTATTCTCTTAAACAATTTTGACAAGCTGATTAGGAAATTTATAGGTTAATGGTATAATTTAAGATGAAAGGGCCATGTTGAAAGCTATATAAATTATCTGATTTTGGAGACTTATAAACACTGTTCAGCTGTACTCTATTTGAATAACTGCCCTCTTAATTTTAAAATTCAGTCAAGCCAGACTGAGATGTCCTCTATCATTTTATACTGAATTGAAACCCTTGGGGCCATGACTGCTATTTGCTTTCACTGTTTCTTTACTTCATTTAATTTTTTAGTGTTTTTTTTTTTTCTTTTCCTAAGACTTAGTCTGTGCCTACTATGAAAACTCAAAGTAGGGCTGTATATTCATGATATAATTTGTGCATTACTGAAAAATATTGAAATAAATCCATACTGGCATATAAAACAAAATGATTGAAACTGATTTAATATTCAAACACATAGAAAAATGGATCCTGTGCAAACCTCTAGTCTAATGGGGTTTGCTGCAGAAGCCAGAAAAAATCACTCAAATCCTGACACCGTTTATCTGCAGGATCTCATTCTATCCCAGGGTTCCAAACCAGGTTTGATACTTAAATTTCCTTGGGGAGTCCTGTGCCTTCACTTGCATGCAGGCCTGGGCTGAATTAGTATCTGATGACCCCCCATGCCTGCCATCTGTTCCTGCAACCTTCAGTTGCCTTTGAGGAAGAACACAAGTATGGTCTGAACTCATTCCTCAAGCTATCACCAGTTCAACGCTTTTTACTACAGAAAATGTGGACACAACATGGCCATTACTTTAAAAAATATATTAAAATAAATATCTATTATATATAAATGGCCTTGAGATTGGGCTCCTTAATGGCTACAGTCAATAACTGTATCTGTAGGGGAATCATGTCAATAGCGTCCATCTGTATCCCTGATGCTTTCAAGCTCATTTTCTACCAATGAAGTGAGAGATTCCCTTACCTCTTCTTTTCACTGGTTCTCAAATATTCTCAGAACTACTTACTTTGGAATCTTGTCAGGGGGAACTCCCAAATAAACATATATGATCTCTCTCAGTCCCTGTATCCAAAAAGGTCATCCTTTTTCTTCAATGTACAGAGTATTAATATCTTCCTGGTGGCTCAGTGCCTGCCAATGTAAGGTGACAGTGCCTGTAACCGGCCAATGCAGGAGACACAGTTTTGATCCCTGGGTCTAGAAGATCCCCTGGAGAAGGAGATGGCAACCCACTCCAGTATTCTTGCCTGGGAAATTCCACGGACAGAAGATCTTGGTGACCTACAGTTTATGGGATCACAAAGAGTTGGACACAACTGAGAGATTCGCAACAACAACACAGAGTATCTTAGCATCCTTGTAGACCAGCTAAGAGTCTTCTGATATTAACTTTGTTCTCTAAGTAAAAGCAAGTTCCTTCTTTAGAAGTATTTTATCACTCCTCAAGAATATGAAAGCAGCTGATATATATATATGTGGTAAGTTAAATATATATAAGATAAAATAACCATTATAAGGTTTAGGTCAAATGGTAAGTGTATATAAATGTTTTCTGCTTGCTAATTTGGAAGCTGTAGCTACCTTTCACTGTGACTAACGCATTCCCATTCTTACACTCAGCCTCTCCTGGTCATTTGTAGTATCTGAATATGGGTCATTTCCCACTGAGTCTGAATATGGCCTCAGACCTCTCCACAATGAAATTGCCTGAGTTGTCATGCTCAAATAACCAAGGAGATAAAATATTTTCACTAACCGGACCTCAGTCCTTTCCTGAGTTGTCTTTGTGTCCCAGTGTTCAATTTGATGCTGAGATAATTCTCTACATGTTAGTGTTTCCCTAAGGTTTATGCTATTTAGTTTCCCAGGAAACTCTTATTCATCAGCTTTCTTTCCAATTACTGTTAAACTTATTTCCACACTCCTATCTTCCCCAAGGATCTACATTTGTGTTGTCCAATATGGTAGAAAAAAACCACAACCAATACATTCTAAATTTGTTATTGCAAAATGCATGATAACTTGACATTTACTGCAATGGTGATTGGTTTTGGTTTACTTCATGTGGTCATCTTAATCTCCGGTGAAGATTTTGGGCTGGGTGATGGGTTAACATCTTATTTCAAGTCTCAGAGTGGTGGAGGAAGACAGGACCCTCCCAGAGTTAATCTTGGAGACAGAGCAGATGAAGGAGATGCTACCAACCAGGAGGAATCAGGGCTCAACTCCAGATCACAGAATCATTTTCACCATTATTTAATTTTGGCAGCAATATAACGCCAGTCAGTTTACATTTGGATATGCCACGTAGTTGGATCCCTGACACTGCCATCTGACTAAGTGCACAGTCTTGACTGCATTTTTTATTTAACTTTGTATCAAGGAGACCGAAAGTTTTGACTTAGCAATCCATCATGGCACTGCCATGGGGTGTGACTGTCTATCATCACTCTGCTCCTAATCTCTCTGCTGAGTGACTGATGCCATAATTGTGCACCCAAGTCCTCTGTGTAGAAGCACTTTGTGACTCCTTGACCCGATGATTTATCTTCTATATCTAGACCTTACATTCCAAATTTCTGAGATTGGCTTGATTCTTAAAATCAATCTTTATATTTATGTGACAATGCTTTTTATTCCATTAAAAGCTTTTGTCAATGAAGTAGTCTTTTGATACTCATGGTATTTTGGAAGTAAAATAGCTCCTGATGTTTCTTGTTCTCAAATTTTTTTCTCACATTTGTCTTCAATATGTTCTTTATTTCAAGTCTCAGAGTGGTGGAGGAAGACAGGACCCTCCCAGAGTTAATCTTGGAGACAGAGCAGATGAAGGAGATGCTACCAACCAGGAGGAATCAGGGCTCAACTCCAGATCACAGAATCATTTTCACCATTATTTAATTTTGGCAGCAATATAACGCCAGTCAGTTTACATTTGGATATGCCACGTAGTTGGATCCCTGACACTGCCATCTGACTAAGTGCACAGTCTTGACTGCATTTTTTATTTAACTTTGTATCAAGGAGACCGAAAGTTTTGACTTAGCAATCCATCATGGCACTGCCATGGGGTGTGACTGTCTATCATCACTCTGCTCCTAATCTCTCTGCTGAGTGACTGATGCCATAATTGTGCACCCAAGTCCTCTGTGTAGAAGCACTTTGTGACTCCTTGACCCTGATGATTTATCTTCTATATCTAGACCTTACATTCCAAATTTCTGAGATTGGCTTGATTCTTAAAATCAATCTTTATATTTATGTGACAATGCTTTTTATTCCATTAAAAGCTTTTGTCAATGAAGTAGTCTTTTGATACTCATGGTATTTTGGAAGTAAAATAGCTCCTGATGTTTCTTGTTCTCAAATTTTTTTCTCACATTTGTCTTCAATATGTTCTCATATCCACTGTTCTCATCCAGTTGTTCTTCTCATCTGGGATAATGAAAATAATACACTCCTAGTTAGGGGACTCTTTGACCACTGCTACGTTTTGCTTCACTTTCAAATGTTGCCTCAGGCTTCTTCTCATGTAAGTCCTTCTGGGGAAATTGGACCAAAATATGCATTCTTAGTGGGGCTATATTTTCCCTAATGAGGCAGAATTGGTTCTTAAGTGTTAAAAATCCTACATTTCTATATATAAATTAGAAGGCAATGGCAACCCACTCCAGTACTCTTGCCTGGGAAATCCCATGGATGGAAGAGCCTGGGAGGCTACAGTCCATGGGGTCGAGAAGAGTCGGACACGAGTGAGCGACTTCACTTTCACTTTTCACTTTCATGCACTGGAGAAGGAAATGGCAACCCACCCGATTATTCTTGCCTGGAGAATCCCAGGGATGGGAGCCTAGTAGGCCGCCATCTGTGGGGTTGCACAGAGTCAGACACGACCGATGTGACTTAACAGCAGCTACAGTATAAGAGGACTTCCCTGGTAGCTCAGTGTAAAGAATCTCCTTGTCAGTGAAGGAGACATGAGGTTGCTCCTTGGATTGAGAAGATCCCCAAGAGAAGAAAATGGCAATCCACTCCAGTATTCTTGCCTGGAAAATCTCATGGATAGAGGAGCCTGATAGGCTACAGTCCATAGGGTAGCAAAGAGTTGGACATGACTGAAGTAACTTAGCATGCACACATACAATATGAGAAGAGGTATACAGTGTATCTGCGGCATTAAATTTGGGGGAAGAGGTACTAGGTAAACACACCGACAGGATTCCATAGGGGACAATAATAATGATAACAATAATGATAATGTAGAAATGTTATACTAGAAAATGTCACTTGCTGTACAGGGACTCACTCGAAACACAGATGTAATAAATCATGACAAAACTATAGCCAATCAATTTACCACATTGCACTTTTGGAAAGTTTTCTGCCTTGGGTTGTTAGCTCTTGTTCACTGTGAAGAGTACAAACTCATTATTTTGTTCCTCTCAGTATTTTCTGTAGTGAGTATACATCCACCAATGTTTGCAGGAGGTCAAAGAGGCTGATAAAAACTTGCTGTGCACTCCTTTCTCCAGTATACATTCTTCCATCCTCCTATTTTTAAACTTCTAATTTATTTTATTTCTAAACTGTTTTCTTTTTCTTTAAAACTAGAACTGCTAAGACACATCTATGAAACCAATGGCAAGAGTATACTGAGGAATACATAGGGATTCACTTTGTCAAATGCTGTTAAAATGAGAACAGAATTGACCATTAGGGTTTCAGTTCAGTTCAGTCACTCAGTCGTGTCTGACGCTTCGCGACCCCATGAATCGCAGCACACCAGGCCTCTCTATCCATCACCAACTCCCGGAGTTCACTCAGACTCATGTCCATCGAGTCCGTGATGCCATCCAGCCATCTCATCCTCTGTTGTCCCCTTCTCCTCCTGCCCCCAATCCCTCCCAGCATCAGAGTCTTTTCCAATGAGTCAACTCTTCACATGAGGTGGCCAGAGTACTGGAGTTTCAGCTTTAGTATCACTCCTTCCAAAGAAATCCCAGGGCTGATCTCCTTTCCGGATGCCATGATCTTCGTTTTCTGAATGTTGAGCTTTAAGCCAACTTTTTCACTCTCCTCTTTCACTTTCATCAAGAGGCTTTTTAGTTCCTCTTCACTTTTTGCCATAAGGCTTTAGGAAAACTCAAATCACTGATATCCATTCCAAGAACACTTTCACAGAAGACGTGGAAGTGAAGGCCTAATTAAAATGGTAGAAGAGAGAAAGAGAGGAAAGAAATACCCAGTTTATAATACTTCTAACAATATATGAGATCCTGCATAATATGACAGAAATAGTCACACTCATTTACCAAGCCTCACTCAAGTTATAACCATCCTTAACTTTTAAATTTATACTATCTTCCACATTTATTCAGCATCTCTTCTATTAATATGGTCTACTGCATTTGGTGACTATTTCTAAAAAAAAACAAACAAACATTTGTTTGGGGTATAGTTGATTTACAATGTTGTATTACTATCAGTTCAGTTCAGTTCAGTTCAGTTCAGTCGTTTAGTCATGTCCAATCCTTTGTGACCCCATGGACTGCAGCACACCAGGCCTCCCTGTCCAACACCAACTCCCAGAGTCCACTCAAACACACGTCCATTGAGTTGGTGATGTTATCTAACCATCTTATCCTCTGTTATCCCCACTCCTCCTGCTTTCAATCGTTCCCAGCATCAGGGTCTTTTCAAAAGAGTCAGCTCTTCACATCAGGTGGCTGAACTATTGGAGTTTCAGCTTCAACGTCAGTCCTTCCAATGAATATTTAGGACTAATTTCCGTTAAGATGGACTGGTTGGATCTCCTTGCAGTCCAAGGGACTCTCAAGAGTCTTCTCCAATACCACAGTTCATAAGCATCAGCTCTTCAGTGCTCAGCTCTCTTTATAGTCCAAATCTCACATCCATGCGTGACTACTGGAAAAAGCATAGCATTGACTAGATAGACCTATGTTGGCAAAGTAATGTCTCTGCTTTTGAATATGCTGTCTAGGTTGGTCATAACTTTGCTTCCAAGGAGTAAGCATCTTTTAATTTCATGGCTGCAATCACCATCTGCAGTGATTTTGGAGCCCCCTAAAATAAAGTCTGACACTGTTTCCACTGTTTCCCCATCTATTTGCCATGAAGTGATGGGACCGGATGCCATGATCTTCGTTTCCTAAATGTTGAGCTTTAAGCCAGCTTTTTCACTCTCCTCTTTCACTGTCATCAAGAGGCTTTTTAGTTCTTCTTCACTGTCTGCCATAAGGGTGGTGTCATCTGCATATCTGAGGTTATTGATATTTCTCCCAGCAATCTTGATTCCAGCTTGTGTTTCTTCTAGCCCAGTGTTTCTCATGACATACTCTACATATAAGTTAAATAAGCAGGGTAATGATATACAGCCTTGACATACTCCTTTCTCTATTTGGAACGAGTCTGTTGTTCCATGCCCAGTTCTGACTGTTGCTTCCTCACCTGCATATAGGTTTCTCAAGAGGCAGGTTAGGAGGTCTGGTTTTCCCATCTCTTCCAGAATTTTCCAGATTATTGTGATCCACACAGTACAAGGCTTTGGCATAGTCAATAAAGCAGAAATAGATTTTTTCCAGAACTCTCTTGCTTTTTTCAATGATTCAATAGATATTGGCAATTTGATCTCTGGTTCCTCTGCCTTTTCTTAAACAAGCTTAAACATTTGGAAGTTCACAACTCACATACTGTTGAAGCCTGGCTTGGAGAATTTTGAGCATTACTTTATTAGTGTGTGAGGTGAGTGCAATTGTGCGGTAGTTTGAGCATTCTTTGGCATTGCCTTTCTTTGGGACTGGAATGAAAACTGATCTTTTCCAGTCCTGTGGCCACTTCTGAGTTTTCCAAATTTGGTGGCATATTGAGTGCAGCACTTTCACAGCATCATCTTTCAGGATTTCAAATAGTTCAACTGGAATTCCATTACTTCCACTAGCTTTGTTCATAGTGATGTTTCTAAGGCCCACTTGACTTCACATTCCAGGATTTCTGGCTCTAGGTGAGTGATTATACCATCATGATTATCTTGGTCGGGAAGATATTTTTTGTACAGTTCTTCTGTGTATTCTTGCCACCTCGTCTTAATATCTTCTGCTTCTGTTAGGTCCATACCATTTCTGTCCTTTATCGAGCCCATCTCTGCATGAAATGTTCCCTTGGTAGCTCTAATTTTCTTGAAGAGATCTCTAGTCTTTCCCATTCTATTGTTTTCCTCTATTTCTTTGCATTGATCACTGAGGAAGGCTTTCTTATATGTCCTTTCTATTCTTTGGAACTCTGCATTCAGATGCATATATCTTTCCTTTTCTCCTTTGCTTTTTTGCTTCTCTTCTTTTACAGCTATTAGTAAGGCCTCCCCAGACAGCCACTTTGCATTTTGCTTTTTTGCATTTCTTTTCCATGGGAATGGTCTTGATCCCTGTCTCCTGTACAATGTCACTCCTGTCCATGGTTTATCAGGCACTCTATCAGAATTAGTCCCTTAAATCTATTTCTCACTTCCATTGTATAATCATAATGGATTTGATTTAGCTCATACCTGAATGGTCTAGTGGTTTTTCCCCACTTTCTTCAATTTAAGTCTGAATTTGGCAATATGGAGTTTATGATCTGAGCCACAGTCAGCCCCTGGTCTTGTTTTTGCTGACTATAAAGATCTTCTCCATCTTTGGCTGCAAAGAATATAATCAACCTGATTTCAGTGTTGACCATCTGGTGATGTCCATGTGTAGAGTCTTCTGTTGCGTTGTTGGAAGAGGGTGTTTGCTATGACCAGTGCATTTTCTTGGCAAAACTCTATTAGTCTTTGCCCTGCTTCATTTTGCATTCCAAGGCCATATTTGCCTGTTATCCAGGTGTTTCTTGGCTTCTTACTTTTGCATTCCAGTCCCCTATAATGAAAAAGACATCTATTTTGGGTGTTAGATCTAAAATGTCATGTAGGTCTTCACAGAACCATTCAACTTTAGCTTCTTTATAATTACTGGTCAGAGCACAGACTTGGATTACCGTGATATTGAATGGTTTGCCTTGGAAACAAACAGAGGTCATTCTGTCATTTTTGAGATTGTATCCTGGTACTGCATTGCCGACTCTTTTGTTGACCATGATGGCTACTCCATTTCTTCTAAGGTATTCCTGCCCACAGTAGTAGATATAATGGTCTTATCTTTACTACTTTAGCATAAATAATTTACAGATATTAAAAAAGATCTGAGATATCTTACCTTAAGATATGAAAAGGCAAAAGATAGGACATTGAAAGATGAATTCTCCAGGTCGGCTGGTGCCCAATATGCTCCTGGAGATCAGTGGAGAAATAACTCCAGAAAGAATGAAGGAATGGAGCCAAATAAAAAAAACACCCAGTTGTGGATGTGACTGGTGATAGAAGCAAGGTCCAATGCTGTAAAGAGCAATATTGCATAGGAACCTGGAATGTTAGGTTCATGAATCAAGACAAATTGGAAGTGGTCAAAAGAGATGGCAAGCATGAATGTCTGGCTGAACGTCACTCACCTAGAGCCAGACATCCTGGAATGTGAAGTCAAGTGGGCCTTAGAAAGCATGACTATGAACAAAACTAGTGGAGGTGACAGAATTCCAATTGAGCTATTTCAAATCCTGAAAGATGATGCTGTGAAAATTCTGCACTCAATAGGCCAGCAAATATGGAAAACTCAGCAGTGGCCACAGGACTGGAAAAGGTCAGTTTTCATTCCAATCCCAAAGAAAGGCAATGCCAAAGAATGCTCAAACTACCGCACAATTGCACTCATCTCTACACTAGTAATGTTCAAAATTCTCCACGCCAGACTTCAGCAAGACATAAACTGTGAACTTCCAGATATTTAAGCTGGTTTTAGAAATTGCAGAGGAACCAGACATCAAATTGCCAACATCCGCTGAATCATAGAAAAAGCAAGAGAGTTCTAGAAAAACATCTATTTCTGCTTTATTGACTATGCCAAAGCCTTGGACTGTGTGGATCACAATAAACTGGATAATTCTTAAAGAGATGGGAATACCAGAACACCTGACCTGCCTCTTGAGAAACCTATATACAGGTCAGGAAGCAAACGTTAGAACTGGACATGGAAAAACAGACTGGTTCCAAATAGGAAAAGGAGTATGTCAAGGCCATATATTGTCACTCTGCTTATTTAACTTTTATGCAGAGTACATTATGAGAAATGCTGTGCTAGAAGAAGCACAAGCTGGACTCAAGATTGCTGGGAGAAACATCAATAACCTCAGATATGCAGATGACACCACCCTTATGGCAGACAGTGAAGAAGAACTAAAAAGCCTCTTGATGACAGTGAAAGAAGAGAGAAAAGGTTGGCTTAAAGCTCAACATTCAGAAAATGAAGATTATGGCATCTGGTCCCATCACTACATGGAAATACATGGGGAAACAGTGGAAACAGTGTCACACTTTATTTTTTATGGCTCCAAAATCACTGCAGATGGTGCTTGCAACCATGAAGTTAAAAGATGTTCACTCCTTGGAAGGAAATTTATGACCAACCTAGATAGCATTTTAAAAAGCAGAGACATTATTTTGCCAACAAAGATCTGTCTAGTCAAGGCTATAGTTTTTCCAGTGGTCATTTATGGATGTGAGAGTTGGACTGTGAAAAAAGCTGAATGCTGAGGAATTGATGCTTTTGAACTGTGGTGTTGGAGAAGACTCTTGAGAGTCCCTTGGACTGCAAGGAGATCCAACCAGTCCATCCTAAAGGAGATCAGTTCTGGGTGTTTATTGGAAGTACTGATGCTAAAGTTGAAACTCCAATACTTTGGCCACCTCATGTGAAGAGTTGACTCATTGGAAAAAACCTTGATGCTGGGAGGGATTGGGGGTAGGAGGAGAAGGGGACAGAGGATGAAATGGCTGGATTGCATCACCGAATCATTGGACATGAGTTTGAGGGAACTCCGGGAGCTGGTGATGGATAGGGAAGCCTGACATACTGTGATTCATGGGCTCACAAGGAGTCGGACATGGCTGAGTGACTGAACTGAACTAAACTGAACTGAACTGAATAAAAATAACATCATGAACTCTAAGAGGGGTTAATCAAATCTGGAATTTTGGATTGCAGATAGTAAACAGGGAAGAGGTGGTCAAAATTATTATACCTTTTTTTTTTTTAATTTAAGCTGGAGACATCACAGAATCACTTTTTGCTCTCTTGGCAAGTCTGCTTCACATTCTGTCTAGACCATGAAGCACAAGGAGCATGAGTATTTAAAACAAAAAAGAAGTTAAGCAAACATTTCAAAAGATTGCAAAAAGGTGCAGATAAGGTTCAAGAAACTTATTACCTCCCAGATGATTTATCTATTTCTCATTTAGCACAAGTCCTATTATATTGTTACTGTTCAAGTTTTTTATTGTAGTCACACCAATTTTTTAAAAAGCTAAGCATATGACTTCATAAGAGATTAATCTTATTATACGATTTTCATAAATAGTGTACTAAAACCTCAGTCCAAAGCAAAGTTTTATAAAAGTGAACAGCTCTGAGTCAAACAGAGTCAGATTACTGTTACATTCACTACACAATCAGAGCAGAATGGTGAGAGGCAACAAAATCATGTGTATGAGAAAATGGAGAGGTTTAGAGGCATAACAGAGGAGGCTCCATTCAAAATACAGGCAGACTTTCCTTCTAATATTTGAAACAAATACTTGAATATTTGAATACTTCAAATATTTGAAACACATACTTTTATGGGGCAGAATTAAAATGAATGGTTAGAAAGTTACAGAAAAATGCATGACTTAATGAAATACAAATGCATAATCATTATACATTCACATAATTGTGAATGCAATTGCTTATCGAGTCACATGGGTCTTCACGTTGACCAACAGAAGTTCAGTTCTGTGGAGCCCAGCAGAAAAAAAACCACAATGAATAGTCAGTTCACCTATCACGTGGTTCCAATGTATCCTGACATTCTAAAACCCTGTCATCAATTAACTTACATTTAGTATCCAGTTCATCTCATTTGCCCCATATCACATGTAGTCCAAAGACACTTGGATGTAAGTCATTATTTGATATACGAGGCAGAGAATGTATGACTGTCACCTTTGACAAAAGATGAGATTAAATTCAGGGTAGTAAAGTGATTTGTTCCTCCAAACCCATCTAGTGGTAGAAATCACACTAATAGTGACATTTATTAATGAGTTCTCAGGCCACGTTCTATGAATGTTGGTTTTTTTTTTTTTCAGTTGCTCAGTCGTCTCCGACTCTTTGCGACCCCATGAATCTCAGCACGCCAGGCCTCCCTGTCCATCACCATCTCCCGGAGTTCACTCAGACTCATGTTCATCGAGTCAGTGATGCAATCCAGCCATCTCATCCTCTGTTGTCCCCTTCTCCTCCTGTTCCCAATCCCTCCTAGCATCAGAGTCTTTTCCAATGAGTCAACTCTTTGCATGAGGTGGCCAAAGTACTGGAGTTTCAGCTTTAGCATCATTCCTTCCAAAGAAATCCCAGGGCTGAGCTCCTTCAGAATGGACTGGTTGGATCTCCTTGCAGTCCAAGGGACTCTCAAGAGTCTTCTCCAACACCACAGTTCAAAAGCATCAATTCTTCGGCGCTCAGCCTTCTTCACAGTCCAACTCTCACATCCATACATGACGACAGGAAAAACCATAGCCTTGACTAGATGAACCTTAGTCGGCAAAGTAATGTCTCTGTTTTTGAATATGCTACATGTGCTATTTTAAGAAAATAATTTCAGCAGTGGGAAAACTGCAGCTCTAATAGCCTTGTAGATACCTCTACTATTCTTATTTCATGATAAGGAGGTCAAAGCTCAGAAAGTAAGTAGTAGATTAAAACCTGGAACGGCTGGCTCTAGAGTTTACCCTCTTTGTCAGGGCATTAAACGAATAGACAACACCACGGACATGCTCTGTTTCTGAGTGTACACATGTGAATGACACGTGTTTCCCTTGCCAACCTGCTTTCAGCTGAGCTTCTCTAATCACGGGAGAAACGATGAACTTTATTTCAAATATTGTTTTCACTGGAGATTCTAACAACAGTGAAAACAATCTTTCTGTGACCCTACTTCCACCCACAGTATCAGGTCTTCCAAGTGTGTTAATATGGGGCTTCTTGATCAGGGTCTGTGGGCAAAGTTTTTCTGAGGGGTGGGGAATGTCATTTCTCAAAACTATAGATGAAATGACATCATTAATCTCTCTAAGGTCTAGCTATAATTTAGCATTTCATTCCCTTTAAATACAGGCAAAAGAAAGACACAATAGTATCAACAATGCCAATGGTTTCTCCACAATAGCAAGTACAGATTATTTATATTTTATGAGTTTTGTTACAAAGACCTCAATACATAACTGATATTTTGAAATTATCTGCTCTTATTTGACCCACACCTAGATATTATTTTGTTCACACATGTATTGACTATACAAATTTTGAAATCATCATTTTATTTCAATAAAATTTCTTTCTCTTGTAATTCCATGCATTTTGTCTTTTGTGTTTAAATCCATTATTCTGAGAAGTATCCTGAGGCTTTCCCAGATTGACAAAACGGTTTAATGGAATGACTACAGCGAGGAGGGAAAACTTGGATTGCAAAATAAATGTCAATCTCTGCAAATTTACTGGTGTGATCATCTGAAAATCAGACTTTTTGCCTATGTCTCTCTCAAGTGCATGTTTCACAGGGAGGTTGTGAAAAATATATACATATATATAATATATATTATTAAAATTATAATTATACAATTATACAATTGTAGTTATATATATTATTATAAATATATTGTTCTATATTAATTATTATTAAATATATTACATTATAGATAATTATATTGTATAATTATATTATATGAATTATATATATAAATATATATATCATACATATTAAATATGATCTAATGTTTTAAAATGTCATATTTTAAAAATCAAATATTTTATATTTTGAAAAAGAACAAAAAGAATTAAAATAGCATGAACAAGTGAAACTGTTTTTTACATAGCACGTGAGCCTAGTTTCTAAGGAATTTGCTTTGGTGCTTACAGTAAATTTAGTGTGACAGTATGTATAGTCACATACTGTCATGAACTTGGAGCCACATCAATTGCTTGTTATTTATTTAGTAATCTTTACTGTTTGTCTTCATCTTAGCATTTTGAGTTTGCACCTCTGGATGGAACCAAGCCCATAGGTGGATGACAGTAAGCAGACAGAAGCCCAAAGTGTACTACAGGGTGTTTAAAGACAGGGAGTGACCTTCCTTAGTGCCAAACAACTGCTATCAGCAGTGAAGGTGGGAACCTGTAGTACACTGGGGGTACATTCAACCCAGTCCTGATAATGGGGTTAGGGATAGATAAAAAGACTGGTTTCTCAGTCCAGAGTTTTTCCTACTCCTCATGTTGATAAAATGACAGCAAGGTTCAAGGAAAAGCTGCAGGACTGATTTTGTGTGCCCTTGGTGCTAGAGCCCTCTGGAGTTTCAGGAAACAAATGTTCTAGAAACTTCTGACTTAGCTGTTGTGTAGCAGCCCCTGGCCAAAGCTCACCCACCATTGATGTGAGCTGGGAAGTTATTGCATTTGCTGAGCTCTGAGTGGGGCCGAAGTAGACTAGAGCTCATCAACCTGGACTAGCTTACCTTTAATTTGAAATGAAGCTTATTGAAGTTGAGATGTAAGAAATGAAAAGCAAAGAGAAAGTGGCTTTCTTTCAAGAAGAAAGCCCTTTGACATGTATTTAGATACTTCCAATCACTCCACTCCTCTCTCTCTTAGTGCATTTTTAGTCTTTGCCAATGGGTAGTGCTGAATCAAGTAGCCAGCAGTCTCCTGGTGAATTGTGGCCACTGGACAAGGTGCACCCTGTCCTCAGATCTGACGTGTGCTCAAATAATTTATTACCAATACTTAACACAAGATAAAACTCAAATTGGATTTCCCTTGTGGCTCAGCAGTAAAGAATCCACCTGAAATACAGGAGCCACAAGAAACACAGGTTTGATTCCCTGGATTGGAAAATCCCCTGGAGGAGGGCATGGTAACCCACTGCAGTATTCCTGCCTGGAGAATCCCATGGACAGAGGAGCCTGGCAGGCTACAATCCATAGGGTCACAAAGAGTCAGACATGACTGAAGTGACCTAGCAAGCACGCATGCAAAGCCCAAACTGTTTGCATCTCAATGTATTAAAAACACACTCAAGGTGGATTGATGTTATGCTAGCTCGTGTCCTCTTAAGATGCTTTTTAATGATGAGCTCCACCATCTGTTTGGATGAAATGTGGAATCTTCTGTCTCTATCAGCTATCGCAGACAGTCTTTTGTGGATCTCTTCTCACCACATTCTCTGGAGGGTGGGAGAAAATTATCTCGCAGGAGCCCTGCACTGGGCTAATGCTGACGATGTCCACCTACTTGGGAC
The DNA here is from genome assembly GCA_006408675.1 of Madoqua kirkii. Taxonomy (NCBI): domain Eukaryota; kingdom Metazoa; phylum Chordata; class Mammalia; order Artiodactyla; family Bovidae; genus Madoqua; species Madoqua kirkii. The sequence continues at coordinate 849 of SJYC01149009.1, read as the reverse complement.
TAAGGGAGTACACTGTGTACAGAGCCTTTGTGGAGTTTGGTCGTCCCATACTTTCCACAGCACATGTTGGACCTCAGAACACATTTTCCAATAGTACATCTTCTGGCATCTCATGGTATGTTCTGCAGAAGAAATGATAGGAAGTGTCTTTCTCTATAAGCACCTGTTGTGAGTGCTCAGTTGTGTCTGACTCTTTGCAACCCCATGGCTGTAGCCTACCATGCTTCTCTATCCATGGGATTTCCTAGGTAAGAATAGTGGAGTGTGTTGCCATTTCTTCTCCAGGGGATCTTCCTGACCCAGGGATTGAACTCATATCTCTTGACTCTCCTGCATTGGCAGGCAGATTCTTTAGCCACTGCGCCAAATAGGAAACCCCATAAGCATCTGGATTTATGTCAATCTTCCCCTATCATTAGGTGGGAAGAAGGGATGCAAATATTGGGGAAAATTTTACATTGTAATAGTCATCTTACTATGGATATGAACTTGGGGAAAGTCTGGGAGAAGGTGAGGGATGGAGAGGCCTGTCTGTGGTATATAGTCTGCCGTCTATGGGACTGCAGAGTCAGACATGACTTGGCAACTGAACAACAGCAACAACAACAAGGCACCCTACTAGGAAGTGTACGTGTATTCACAATCCGAATTAATTTAGATAAGGAATTTAGGACAGAAAGTCTAAATTTTCCCCCTCTCTTTTGCGCATGCCTTCCCTTCACAGGGTCAGGACTGGCAATTTCAGCACGGTTCCGTTCAGTTCAGTCACACAGATGTGTCTAACTCTTTACAACCCCATGAATCACACAGTACGCCAGGCCTCCCTGTCCATCACCAACTCCCAGAGTT
>SJYC01149007.1:0-24114 GCA_006408675.1 Madoqua kirkii | reverse complement strand
GACTGAACTGAACTCAATCCGTTTTCTTGTTTCCACCTTGAGCTATGTGTCCGTGTGATTTTTACATCAAAATGAACAGTGTACTTGGTTGTTATTCCTGAGGAAGCTGGAAAGCCTGGATGTGTTGCAGTTCGGAATGACATGGGGGAGCTGTTCCCTGCCCAGGACAGGCCGAGGACACCCTAGTTTGACTTAAATGCCAAGAGGTTTCCACTTTCCTGAATCACAGCTCCTTGACGGCCTGCTCCAGAGACTCCTGGCCACTAACCGGCAAAAAACAGATTTGAACCTGAAAGTTTCCATAAGAAAGTTGGGAATGACTAACCCTCCTGTCCACCAACAGCAGTACACTGATCTGGACTAACCTCAGGACATTAGTCAAGGACAAATACTGACTGAAACAAAAATCCCCTGAACAAGCATGTTCTGTGGTCAGTTACTTCTCTATTGAGTTATGTACAACTGATTCACAGGCCAGGTAGCTGCAGGCCAAGTAGTCTGCTGTGTGGATTCAACAGGGCCCCTCCTGCCCCTTTCTCAAGTTGACTTTGGCTCTGGCCCTAGAGTCTTGAAGAGAGTGGTGGGGGGAGAAAAAGATTGCATTCCAAGTCAGCTGTTTCATCTCCTCCAGGCCATGTAGGGAGAGACTCGGCCAATTCTCTAATAAAAGTTTTTAATGGCTGGGGTTTTATTAATAAGCTTTCGATTTTTGTTTTGGTACTGAGATGACTAGACAGTCATGAGCAGGTAGAAGAGTTTACATCAACTGGCCCTGAAGTGTCTATTGCAAAATTTACTGGGTGATGGTATTTGCCCCCTTTACTTCCACAAAAGTAACTACTGCAAACCAGAACCCATCCCACTGATCAAGAAAGGAAGAAATGGAAGTAATTATTGGGCTGCAATGCCAATATTCTTGTTGCCAATCTAGCTTTATAAATATTTTCTTGAAGATATGAGTGCAATCAAGGTGAAAGCCTTCAAGTTCCTGCTTCCCTCTATGCCCATCCCCAGGAACCATTTTTTGGGAACCATTCTTTTGGTATCTCTTGTTATTGTCCAGTCACTCAATCATGTCCAACTCTTTGTGACCCCATGGACTGCAGCATGCCAGGCTTCCCTGTCCTTCACCTTCTCCCAGAGTTTGCTCAATCTCTTGTCCATGGAGTCAGTGGTGCTATCCCACCATCTCATCCTTTGTTGTCCCCTTCTCCTTCTGCCTTCAATGTTTTCCAGCATCAGGGTCTTTTCCAATGAGTTGGCTCTTCCCATCAGATGGCCAAAGTATTGGAGCTTCAGCTTTAGTCTCTCCAATGAATATTCAGGACTGATTTCCTTTAGGATTGACTGTTTTGGTCTCTTTGCTGTCCAAGGGACTTTCAAGAGTCTTCTCGAGCATCACAGTTCAAAAGCATTAATTTTTCAGCAATAGCCTTCTTTATGGTCCAACTCTCACATTTGTACATGACTACTAGAAAATCTATAGCTTTAAATATATGAACCTTTGTCAGCAATGTGATGTCTTTACTTTTTAATACACTGTCTAGGTCTGTCATAGCTTTTCTTCCAAGGAGCAAGGATCTTTTAAATTCATAGCTGCGGGGTGTCTCATACCCTAAGAACAAATGTCAAGAGCCATTAAAATTTTTTTATTAAGATAAGATATACATAACATACAATTTACCATTTCAACCATATTCAGCTGTATAGTTTAGTGGCATTAAGTACTTTCAAACTGCTGTGCTACCATCCTTACTATCTAAGAGCCACTATATTTTTTTAATTGAAGTATAATTGGCTTACAGTGTTGTGTCAGTTTCTGGTGTATACCAAAGTAACTCATATATATGTGTGTCTGTATATATATATATATATATATATATATATCTCCTTTCATATTCTTTTCCATTATGCTTTGTCACAGGATATTGAATATATTTCCCTATGCTATAAAGTAGGGCCTTATTGTTTATCTATTTTATATATAGTAGTTTGTAGCATGAAGCAGTTTTAAAGTGTTCTCCCTACTTTATCTCATTTATCTCATTGGCAAACACATTTTTTAGTCTAGGGCAGACACAGCAGGTGTTATGAAGACATTTAGGACAGCAAAGTTAAGAAAGGTGAAGTGACTGAGCTAGGACTACCCAACTACTGTATCTGCAGGCAACACTAGTAACTCCTTCTTTTAAACAACATCAAAAGATGGGAGGGTTACTTTCTCCTTCCATCAGATATTTTTTCCCTTTTAAAAGAAGTCACTCCTCACTTTCTGCAAGGGAAATTCATTGCCCCTCCCCTCAGTGCAAAAAGGATTTCAAGAATGTCCATGGTAGTAACAGTTACACACTTTCATTTTTAAAATTTGGCAATGACTTTTTTCCTCAAAGCTATTTGTAAAAGTAATTATAATATACCCATTCTCAGTAGGACGGCCAGTGTACAGACACAGAGAAGCCCAGGTGAGACAGCCAACCAGGCAAAGTGTGTATTTGGTGTTTTCCCTGGATAGGACATTGTCTCTTCCTCAAGAAGTGTCCTCACAGTCTTACTTGGATTCCTACAGAATCCAGTTCTCAACAGACCCTGAAACAAAATGATATATTAGATGATATATTAGGAGGGTTAACACAGTTTCTTCTTTACCTTTCTTGTGATATTCTATACAAAACAAAAAGCAAACATGTATTTGCATTGACTTTAATTTTTGCACAAATGATTTGTATCTTTGTATACACATTTGTGTGTGTTCTATAATTTTTCATCTAACTTTATCATATAGCTGTTTCTGCATCAGTAACTTATGAACTGCCTCTGTCTTCTGTTATTACTCAGTGCCTCTAAGCTAGAGTTTAACACTACCTGGGACACAGTGCACTTTACCCAGTGTTTCTGCAAACACACTGGGATTTCTCAGGAGAAGAATTTGAAGAGAAAAATGTTCTGTTGAACCTGAGCTTGACCGCAAGAGCCAGGCTATTTGATTCCCCCAACAGGCAGAGACAGTTAGCTAGTGAGAAAAAAGCCAAATTTTAGAAATGGGTCTCCTGCCACAGAGGTTAAGTATGTTATAAACTCTCCAAATCAGACTTTATTTTTTTTTCTACTGCCTCTCTAAAAATATTCAAAAGGAGATTAAGTCAAAGAGCCCTGATAATAGTCATTCCAACAAACACCTTGAAGTGAAGTGAAAGTCACTCCGTTGTGTCCCACTGTTTGTGACCCCATGGACTATACAGTCCATGGAATTCTCCAGGCCATAATATTGGAGTGGGAAGATGTTCCTTTTTCCAAGGTATCTTCCCAACTGAGGGGTTGAACCCAGGTCTCCAGCATTGCAGGCAGATTCTTTACCAGCTGAGCCACCGGGGAAGTCCAAGAATACTGGAGCGGGTAGCCTATCCCTTCCAGAGGGGATCTTCCCAACCCAGGAGTCAAACCGGGGTTTCCTGCATTGCAGGCCGATTCTTTACCAGCTGAGCCACCAGAGAAGCCCTTAGAGCTGTTGATAAAACCTATATTCATTCATGCTAAACATTAATAAACTGCCCCATGATTATGTTTCACAGAACAAAAATAGAGGGTTATGAGGAGACACCAAAACTGGGTTATATAATTAACTTTTTGGTGATTTACAACATTATGATACAAACTTTCAGTTCCTGAGAGAATGAGTCACCCTTCATCTGACACAACATGTTGTCAGGGCTCTGAATATGCCAACTCAAAATATTCCACTTTGTCCTACGGAATATTTTGAGTTGGATGCAAATGAGGATTAACAGATACAAAAAGAAGCCTTCTGTGGTGTCCCTTATCTGACTTAGACTTCCCTGGTGGCTCAGATGGTAAAGCGTCTGCCTGCAATGCAGGAGACCCGCGTTCAATCTCTGGGTCAGGAAGATCTCCTGGAGAAGGAAATGGCAATCCACTCCAGTACTCTTGCCTGAAAAATTCCATGGACGGAGGAGCCTGGTGGGCTATAGTCCATGGGGTCGCAAAGAGTCGGACATGACTGAGTGACTTCACTTTATCTGACTTAAAGTAGAAACTTCTGAGAAATGAAGATTGCCATGAATCCCTCTCCTGGGGAAGTCTATGACCATGAAAAAGACAAAAAGTCTGCACCAACATGGACCTGCATGAACAAATTAGAGATGGGAAAGACTAGAGATCTCTTCAAGAAAATTAGAGATACCAAGGGAACATTTCATGCAAAGATGGGCTCAACAAAGGACAGAAATGATATGGACCTATCAGAAGCAGAAGATATTAAGGAGAGGTGGCAGGAATACACAGAAGAACTGTACAAAAAAATCTTAATGATGCAGATAACCACGATGGTGTGATCACTCACCTAGAGCCAGATATCCTGGAGTCCGAAGTCAAGTGGGCCTTAGGAAGAATCACTACGAACAAAGCTAGTGGAAGTGATGGAATTCCAGCTGAGCTATTTCAAATCCTGAAAGATGATGCTGTGAAAGTGCTGCACCCAATATGCCAGCAAATTTGGAAAACTCAGCAGTGGCCACAGGACTGGAAAAAGTCAATTTTCATTCCAATCCCAAAGAAAGGCAATGCCAAACAATGTTCAAACTACCGCACAATTGCACTCATCTCACGGGCTAGCAAATTAATGCTCAAAATTCTCCAAGCCAGGCTTTGACAGTATGTGAACTGAGAACTTCCAGATGTATAAGCTGGATTTAGAAAAGACAGAGGAACCAGATTGCTAATATTCATTGAATCATGGAAAAAGCAGGAGAGTTCCAGAAAAACATCTAATTCTGCTTCATTGACTACACTAAAGTCTTTGACTGTGTAGATCACAGCAAACTGTGGAAAATTCTTCAAGAGATGGGAATACCAGACCTCCTGACCTACCTCCTGAGAACTCTGTAGCCAGGTCAAGAAGCAACAGCTGAAACTGGACATGGAACAACAGACTGGTTCCAAATAGGGAAAGGAATACATCAAGGTTGCATATTGTCACTTGCTTATTTAACTTCTATGCAGAGTACATCATGCAAAATACCAAACTGGATGAAGCACAAGCTGGAATCAAGATTCCTAGGAGAAATATCTGTAACCTGATATGCAGATGACACCACCTTTATGGCAGAACATGAAGAAAAACTAAAGAACCTCTTGTTGAAAGTGAAAGAGGAGAGTGAAAACACTGGCTGAAAACTCAACATTCAGAAAATTAAGATCATGGCATCCAGTCCCATCACTTCATGGCAAATAGATGGGGAAACAATGGAAACAGTGACAGACTTTATTTTGAAGGGCTCCAAAATCACTGCAGATGGTGACTGCAGCCGTGAAATTAAAAGATGATTGCTCCTTGGGAGAAAAGCTATGACTAACCTAGACAACGCATTGAAAAGCAGAGACATTACTTTACCAACAAAGGTCCGCCTAGTCAAAGCTATGGTTTTTCCAGTAGTCATGTATGGAAGTGAGAGCTGGACCATAAAGAAAGCTGAGGGCTGAAGAATTGATGCTTTTGAACTGTAGTGTGGAGAAGACTCTTGAGAGTCCCTTGGACTGCAAGGAGATCCAACCAATCCATCTTAAAGGAAATCAGTCCTGTGTGTTCTTTGGAAGGACTGATGCTGAAGCTGAAACTCCAATACTTCAGTCACCTGATGCGAAGAACTGACTCATTGGAGAAGACTCTGATGCTGGGAAAGACTGAAGGCAGGAGGAGAAGGGGCAACAAAGGATGAGATGGTTGGATGGCATCACTGACTCGACAGACGTAAGTTTGAGCAAGCTCTGGGAGTTGGTGATTAACACAGAAGCCTGGCGTGCTGCAGTCCATGGGGTCACAAAGAGTCAGACACTACTAAGTGACTGAACTGAACTGAAAGTTTATCACACTTGGAAACCTAAAGCCCTTTAGGGTTGTAACTTCTGTGCATATTTATTGTTCTCTGATAAGATACTATACAAACTCAAATTCTAACCACCCTTTCAATGCCCCATCTTGAGAGTTCTCTCACTTGATGTGGTCTGCATGCATGATAAACTGTTTTTCTCTTGTATTTCTGTTTTTTGTCAGTCTAATTTTCAGGGTCTCAGGCAAAGAGCTTAATGGGGTAGAGAGAAAAAGGTTTTCCTCCTCTACAGAGCCAAGGGTTATCCCAGTTACAGAGGAGAGGAGGGGCAAATTATTGCCAGGCCCATGGTCTCTTCTCATTTCTCACTCTCTTTTGTGCAAGGGTGATTAATGAACTTTTCCTGGTGGCTCAGAATTTCAACTAAATCTCCACAGTTAAGGACAACTGTATCCCCATATACTAAAGAGGAAAGGCTAGCCACATTCTGGTGGGAGTAATAGACAGTGTATCAATCATAGCTTTTACTTTATACTTTTTTGATGCTTTGATGTTTTGAGGCCTTGCTCATCCTGAGAGGCTGCCCTCCCCAGGGGTCTTATTCCTAGAAAGAGCAAACACAGTGCGTGCTAGCGAGCCTTTCATATGCAAATCAACCTATCCAGAGTCCCTACTCCCAACCGCCTTCTTCATCAAGACTTGATGCATTGGCCCACTACACCCCTGCCCCAATCAGTCTAGAGACAGGTACCAGGCAACTAGGGGCACCCCCTACATCCCAGAGCCCATTGAAATGATGCAGACTAACTCAGCATAAGCCTGATTACCGTGCCTGGTTGATTCCTTACCACAGAAACCACCATAAGGCCAAATTTGCCTGTTACTCCAGGTGTTTCTTGACTTTGTACTTTAGCATTCCAGTCCCCTGTAATGAAAAGGACATCTTTTGTGGTTGTTAGTTCTAAAAGTTCTTGTAGGTCTTCATAGAACAGTTCAACTTCAGCTTCTTTAGTGTTACTAGTTGGGGCATAGAATTGGATTACTGTGATATTGAATTAACTTGTGTTAAATACTTATGTGTTAAATACAGAAGTATTTATAAGTGTTGACATTTCACTTATTTTTCTTTTTTCTAAATTTTGGCACTTGGACTCAGTTCAGTTCAGTCACTCCGTCATGTCTGACTCTTTGCGACCCCATGGACCACAGCATACCAGGCCTCCCTGTCCATCATCAATACCTGGAATTTACTCAAACTCATCTCCATTGAGTTGGTGATGCCAAACAACCATCTCATCCTCTGTCATCCCCTTCTCTTCCTGCCCTCAATCTTTCTCAGCATCAGGGTCTTTTCCAATGAGTTAGTTCTTCACAGCAGGTGGCCAAAATATTGGAGTTTCAGCTTCAAGATCCGTCCTTCCAATGAACACTCAGGAACTCTTTGCGACCCCATGGACCACAGCATACCAGGCCTCCCTGTCCATCATCAATACCTGGAATTTACTCAAACTCATCTCCATTGAGTTGGTGATGCCAAACAACCATCTCATCCTCTGTCATCCCCTTCTCTTCCTGCCCTCAATCTTTCTCAGCATCAGGGTCTTTTCCAATGAGTTAGTTCTTCACAGCAGGTGGCCAAAATATTGGAGTTTCAGCTTCAAGATCCGTCCTTCCAATGAACACTCAGGACTGATCTTCTTTAGGATGGACTGGTTGGATCTCCTTGCAGTCCAAGGGACTCTCAAGAGTCTTCTCCAATACCACAGTTCAAAAGCATCAATTCTTCAGCACTCAGTTGTCTTTATAGTCCAACTCTCACATCCATATGTGACTACTGGAGCAACCATAGCCTTGACAAGACTAAAGACTCTTATTATGTCATTTGCTTATATCTTGTTATGACTGATATGAGGATAATTGAAAATTTCTTATTTACTAAGAATTTTTTTTGTATATATCATTTCATTATAGTTGATTCCCACAGAAACTATGAGAGTTTGGATCTTGTGTGTTAGAATCCCCTTTACAGATCTCCCATATTAAAAAAGAAAAGTGACATTTTGATCATTTAAGTGACTGCTTGGTAAACACTCTATACATTTATTTGGATTTTGGAGAAATTACTCCCAAAGAAAAATGTAACAATTCAAATAAAAGATGGTTTCAGTGAAATTTGGGAGAACCCACAACTACTTCCAGTATCTGACATATGGGTTCATTTCTCCAAGGCACTTGGCTGACAGTTTATATTTCTTGTCAATTTAATGCTTTAAGCTGAGCATTTCCTGGGTCACAAAGACTGTGAACATCAGGAAGCATATTTTCCCTTAAGACCACTTACCTATTAGGGCCAAAGGCCAAGTCTGAATTTGTATCATTCTCTAATATACAGGTATGTCCAGCACCACACTTCACCATATAGAAGGCTCCAGAGAATGCATAGGTGCCTCTGGATCTACCTTCAGAATCCTAGACAGAGTTTGGAATCAAGCTGGAGAGCAGACTGGATTTCTATGAGGATAGCATATGCATTTGAAACCTATTATTCTACAGACTGAAGACATATCTTGCTGGAATTATAGGAAATGTAAATCTAGTTTGAATTTCTTTATAAATTTTTGCTTACCTCAATCAATAGAATGATTATACTGAGGGACAAGGTAGTGAGAAAGATACAGTGATGATTAAAAAAAACAAAAACATAGTGGCTATACTAGTTTGCATTCCCACCAACAGTGTAAGAGGGTTCCCTTTTCTCCACACCCTCTCCAGCATTTATGGCTTGTAGACTTTTGGATCACTGCCATTCTGACTGGTGTGAAATGGTACCTCATTGTGGTTTTGATTTGCATTTCTCTGATAATGAGTGATGTTGAGCATCTTTTCATGTGTTTGTTAGCCATCCATATGTCTTCTTTGGGGAAATGTCTATTTAGTTCTTTGGCCCATTTTTTGATTGGGTCATTTATTTTTCTAGAATTGAGCTGCATAAGTTGCTTGTATACTTTTGAGATTAGTTGTTTGTCAGTTGCTTCATTTGCTAATATTTTCTCCCATTCAGAAGGCTGTCTTTTCACCTTGTTTATAGTTTCCTTTGTTGTGCAGAAGCTTTTAATTTTAATTAGATCTCATTTGTTTATTTTTGCTTTTATTCCCAGTATGCTGGGAGTTGGTGGGAATGCAAACTACTACAGCCACTATGGAGAACAATGTGGAGATTCCTTAAAAACTTGCAAATAAAACTGCTTTATGACCCAGCAATCCCACTGCTGGGCATACACACCAAGGAAACCAGAATTGAGAGATACGTGTATCCCAGTGTTCATCGCAGCACTGTTTATAATAGACAGGACATGGAAGCAACCTAAATGTCCATCAGCAGATGAATGGATAAGAAAGCTGTGTTACATATACACAATGGACTATTACTTGGCCATTAAAAAGAATATCTTCTTTGGAGAAATGTCTGTTTAGTTCTTTGGCCCATTTTTTGAATCCTCATACTTTCCTTACATCTCAATTTCACTAATTATAATTGAAAACCATATTCTATGGCTTGTTTCAATGTAAATTTTTTACATTTTTTTTACATTTACATCTTAACTAAAAAAGTTAGTTAACTCAAAATTTAGAAGTGAGACAATGTTATTACAAGTGATGCTGCAGAATGATGGGTGGAGAAAAGAGGTCAGGTTCTTTAGAGTGTGACTGCCTCAGTTTGAAGTCTAGCTTCACCATTAACTAGTTATGTGACATGGGACAGTTACCTCCACTGGGTCCCCAGTTTCTCGTCTATATACAGGGAATAATAACAGTACCTACCTCATAGGTTTGTAAAGGGCTTCCCAGATGGTGTGATGGTAAAGACTCTGCCTGATAATGTGGGAGACACAGGTTTGGTTCCTGGGTTGGGAAGATCTCCTGGAGGAGGGCATGGCAACTCACTCTAGTATTTTGCCAGGAAAATTCCTTGGACAGAGGATCTTGGTTGGCTACAGTCCATGGGGTTGAAAAGAACCAGACATGACTAAGCATGCATGCATGCACATATGTATGCAAAGGTTTGTAATGAGAACTAGCTGAGCTGATTTTTAGAAAGCATGTAGAGCTCTGTCTGTATTTTTATTGAATATATGAAATGTAATCTCAGTTAGTACACAAAGTATAGGGTTGAAACTTGGGCTTTTGATTCAAACGTGGCTTCTACTACCTCCCAGCTGTGTGATCTTGATCAGCTTGTATTCTGAGACTTGACTTCTTCATTTGTAATTGGGGAAGATGAAACCAATTTCATAGAGCTTTTCAGTTTGGTTCAGTTCAGTCACCCAGTCGTGTCCAACTCTTTGCGACCCCATGAACTGCAGCACGCCAGGCCTCCCTGTCCATCACCAACTTCCAGAGTTCATCCAAACTCATGTCCATCGAGTCGGTGATGCCATCCAGCCATCTCATCCTCTGTTGTCCCCTTCTCCTCCTGCCCCCAATCCCTCCCAGCATCAGGGTAATTTCCAATGAGTCAGCTCTTCGCATGAGGTGGCCAAAGTATTGGAACTCCAGCTTCAGCATCAGTCCTTCCTTAGGATAAGTAAATAAGATTGCTAAATAAAATACAGGATGTCTAGTTAAATTTGATTTGCAGATAATGGATAATTTCTAGTATAAGTATGTCCTATGAGATGTTTGGAATATCCTTATACTAAACAATTTGATTGTAATTTAAATGTAACTGATTTCCCTGGTGGTACAGTGGTTAGGCAAACTCCTGCCAGTCACGGGACATGGGTGTGATCCCTGGCCTGGGATGATTCCACATGCCGCAGAGCAACTAAGACCACGTGCCACAGCCACTGAGCCTGTGCTCTACAGCCTACAAGCCACAACTACTGGGCCCGGATGCTGCAACTAGTGAAGCCTGTGTGCCGAGTCTGGGCTTTGCAACAGGAGAAGCTGCTGCAATGAGAAGCCTGTGCACTGTACCGAAGAGTAGCCCCACTTGCTGCAACTAGAGAAAACTCATGTGCAGCAACGAAGACCCAGCACAACCACAAATTTTTTCAAAAAATTGTAACTGGGCATCCTGTCTTTTCCCCCGCTAAATCTGGATCCTCTATAAATAAATGAGTGGCTAGTCTATTTTATATAAGAAGGCATTAATCCTTTACACATGTAGAATTTTCTATTGAAATAATAGATAATTTTGTACATATTAGGAAGTATTATTATAGATACCTGCATAACTCACAATTTCCTGATATTTTCTTTTAAAATATAGGTGGGTATAATACCATCACCTGGATTCAGCCTATCAACATCCTTTGTAGTTTTTGTTATCTTTCTTTGCCATCTAGAAAATGCCTGTGACTTTATGTATTACATAGAACTCAAAGACACTATCTGAATCTAGTTTTCATAATGGATAATAACACCTCTATCACTTCAGTTCAGTTCAGCTGCTCAGTCCTGTCCGACTGTTTGCCACCCCATGAACTGCAGCATGCCAGGCCTCCCTGTCCATCACCAACTCCTGGAGTTTACTCAGACTTATGTCCATCGAGTCGGTGATGCCATCCAGCCATCTCATCCTCTGTCATCCCCTTCTCCTCCTGCCCTCAATTACTCCCAGCATCAGAGACTTTTCCAGTGAGTCAGCTCTTCGCATGAGTTGGCCAAAGTACCGGAGTTTCAGCTTTAGCATCATTCCTTCCAAACAACACCCAGGACTGATCTCCTTTAGAATGGACTGGTTGGATCTCCTTGCAGTCCAAGGGACTCTCAAGAGTCTTCTCCAACACCACAGTTTAAAAGCATCAATTCTTCAGTGCTCAGCTTTCTTCACAGTCCAACTCTCACATCCATACATGACCATAGGAAAAACCATAGCCTTGACTAGATGGACTTTTGTTGGCAAAGTGATGTCTCTGCTTTTCAGTATGCTATCTAGGTTGGTCATAACTTTTCTTCCAAGGTGTAAGCGTCATTTAATTTCATGTCTGAAGTCACCATCTGCAGTGATTTTGGAGCCCTAAAACATAAAGTCTGACACTGTTTCCACTGTTTCTCCATCTATTTCCCATGAAGTGATGGGACCAGATGCCACGATTTTCGTTTTCTGAATGTTGAGCTTTAAGCCAATTTTTTTCACTCCTCTTTCACTTTCATCAAGAGGCCTTTTAGCTCCTCTTCGCTTTCTGCCATAAAGGTGGTGTCATCTGCATATCTGAGCTTATTGATATTCCTCCCGACAATCTTGATTCCAGCTTATGCTTCTTCCAGCCCAGAGTTTCTCATGATATACTCTGCACAGAAGTTAAATAAGCAGGGTGACATATACAGCCTTGACATACTCCTTTTCTTATTTGGAACCAGTCTGTTGTTCCATGTCCAGTTTTAATTGTTGCTTCCTGACCTGCATACAGATTTCTCAAGAGGCAGGTCAGATGGTCTGGTATTCCCATCTCTTTCAGAATTTTCAATAGTTTATTGTGATCCACACAGTCAAAGGCTTTGGCATAGTCAATAAAGTAGAAGTAGATATTTTTCTGGAACTCTCTTGCTTTTTTGATGATCCGGCGGATGTTGGCAATTTGATCTCTGGTTCCTCTGCCTTTTCTATCACTTGCTGCTGCTGCTGCTGCTGCAGCTGCTAAGTCGCTTCAGTCGTGTCCTTCTCCATGCAACCCCATAGACGGCAGCCCACCAGGCTCCTCCACCCCCAGGATTCTCCAGGCAAGAATACTTACTTGGTACTAAAAGCAAAAAAGACAGTTTAAGCAAGGTTACTTGTGTTTTGGAAGAACAATTTGCCCTGTACTTCCTACCTAGGGAAGGTAGAAGAAAAAAAGGAAACTTTGTGAATCTGGACAGTTTTATCATCAATCAACAGTAAACTAGTTTAAACTTTAATTCTTATATTACTGAATAACAATTTATTCTCCCTAAAACAACAACCTTTTTTTGTGTGTGTGTGTGTGTGCTCTTAGTAGTTGTTGTTCTAAAGCCTAACTATATACAAGTTAGGATGGGAAAATTATACAGTGAGTATATTTTTAAATTTCTTTATTCAAAAATTTTGAAAGTTGAATATATGAGAAGGAAAAATTTCTAAGTAGAATTTTTAAGCTTTGAAAATATGCTTTTCTTGTGGAAATTTTCTGATATTTATACAATTTATACAAACAAAAATATTAAGATTTAATCACACAGTGTGTTTACTTGCAACTTGAAAATGGGCAAAATTGTAAAAATAACATACCAACTTTTATCTTTTACTTAGTCAGCTTAAAACATTTCTTAGTGATATATGGTTTAGAAAAAAGTCCTGACAAAAATAGCTGAGCATTTTAAAAGAAATGCTCCTTATCAATGCTTTCGATAGCATGGATAATATTGAGTGGAAAACAGCAAATCTTTAACTCTGTGTAGAAAGGCATTCAGAGCAGTATGATCCCTGGGTCAGGAAGATTCCCTGGAGGAGGCAACCCACTCCAGTATTCTTGCCTGGAAAATTCCATGGACAAAGGAGCCTGGTGGGCTATAGTCCATAGGGCAGCAAAGAGTCAGACACGACTGAGCTACTTAACACTTTCACTTCACTTTTGACTGGACAGGGTCATGTTAAAGGTCCTGTCAAATGCTGAACCTATTGAAACTCAAACATGTTTTATTTCTATGACATTTTGTGAAACCTTTTGGGAAAATCTGGCAACTGACTGAGCATTCAGGAATTGTGGCTGGTTCCCCAAACTTCCTAGAAGAAATGGGGAACATACAAATGCTATTATTGAAAATCAAGATATAATAATGGAAAAACTATTCTCAAGAATGTTTTAGTCCTGGAATTCTATATTTAGAAATGTATTTGCACTTTTGATATCAGTATCTGGGGTAGCTTGGTTTGTTACATGGATTAAATATATTTTTTATCCTCACATGAATTTAACAGAAAGAATTTTCAAATTAACTCAGACTTGGAGTACAAATTAGGACTATAAATATATCTCAGATCAGAGAGTCAGATCAATTCAAAATTATATATACATATATACATACCTACATCACACAAACTTATATATCCTTTAATGACTCTGATATATTAAAAAGTAATGTCTTAGTATCATAACTGGATTCTGTGTTCATTATACAAGTATTATAGGAATTGAGTCTCATTATAAAATGTTTAAATAATAATGAATACTTAGAAAAATGAGAATGCTCCCCTTCATTTACTTCCAAGTCTCTCTTCCTTCCCAAGAGGTGTGTGCTGAGTCGTAAAGTTGTATCTGATTCTTTGTGACCCATGGACGGCAGCCTGCCAGACTCCTCTGTCCATGGGATTTTCCAGGCAAGAATACTGGACTGGGTTGCCATTTCCCTCTCCAGGGGATCTTCTTGACTCAGGATCAAAGCCGTGTCTCTTGCATTGGCAGGCAGATTCTTTACCCATGAGCCACCAGGGAAGCCCCTTCCAAGAGGGAACTAATGCTAATATTTGGTACTCCTTTTTTGGGTTATTTTTCTATGTATTTGCACACACATATGCCATCACTAGCATATTTATTTTAAAAGAAATAACATCCTACCATATGTGTTATCCTTTACCTTGCTTATTTTTACTTAATAATGTATCTTGGAGAGTTTTTTCATATTACTACAAAAAAAAAAAACAGACCAAAAACACTGCCCTTACTCTTTTTAAAGGCGACGAAATAATAGTAATTTACTTAATCACTTGTTTACTGATAGAGGTTTAGCTTTCCTTCCTCCTAGCTTTCACTAGTACAAATAAAGCTGCAATGAATGTCCTTGTACATATATCTTAATATATGTGGATAAATATTACTGTGGGTAAATATTTAATATATGTGTGTAAATATTACTGCAGGATAATTTCCTAGAAGTGGAACTGCTAGATCAAAGGATATGCACATGTTCAAGATGGAAGGATTCTGAGAAACTGGCTTCGTTGAAATCTCCTGATTGAGTTCTTGCGTGCAGATTGTTGACATTTACTGCTGCTATCAGCGTGCCTTACTCTCCCTAATGGAGATGGATTATATGTGTCTGTGATGAAAGTTTAGCATGCTTAGTATCTTTAGAACTCAGGGATTTGTAACCCGAATCCACTACCACTGAACTCTTAGGACAGGTGGACAACCAAGTGAAAAGAGTGGTGGTGTGAAGAGTACATAATAAATAGTACTGTTCACTGCCTCAAACTCATGCATATTTCTGAGGTTTCCCGTTAGCTGTTAATTTCAATTTTTAGTTATTTGTAAATATTTACTTGTCTCATAACATTCAAGTCTGTTACCTCTCCAGAAATTTCCTAGAAGTGGAACTGCTAGATCAAAGGATATGCACATGTTCAAGATGGAAGGATTCTGAGAAACTGGCTTCGTTGAAATCTCCTGATTGAGTTCTTGCGTGCAGATTGTTGACATTTACTGCTGCTATCAGCGTGCCTTACTCTCCCTAATGGAGATGGATTATATGTGTCTGTGATGAAAGTTTAGCATGCTTAGTATCTTTAGAACTCAGGGATTTGTAACCCGAATCCACTACCACTGAACTCTTAGGACAGGTGGACAACCAAGTGAAAAGAGTGGTGGTGTGAAGAGTACATAATAAATAGTACTGTTCACTGCCTCAAACTCATGCATATTTCTGAGGTTTCCCGTTAGCTGTTAATTTCAATTTTTAGTTATTTGTAAATATTTACTTGTCTCATAACATTCAAGTCTGTTATTATTATTATCTTACTTTTAATACAATGTTGCTATTATAAACACATTTTGTTTATTTATGATTCTTATTCAATAATTATTTGGAGCTTTAAACTGTAGCTGAGGCTGAGTTTGGAAATACACTTGTATAAAAATTAAGTTATATATTGGCAGAAGATGTAATAACCTTTATTAACTTCAGAAATTCTATGTGAAAATCCCTTTGGCTAGGGAGGCATTTATTATTTATATTGTTGCTACTTAATTTTCCTTTGAACACATACAGCATTGCCCTTAATAAATATCTGTACAAAATCAACAAACTGTACAGTTTGTATAGACAACTTAGTTCAATGATAATGGTCATAAATGTTTCAGATATTTAGGATATCTGTAGGAATCTGAGTTGACTGGAGATTATGATTTCATATCAAATTCGCTCTGTCATTAGGGATGTCTTTGACAAGTTAGTCCATCTACTTAGATCATGTTATAAATGAAGGAAATGATTTTAAAATTCACACTGGGACCAAATGATCTTGATGTAAACCACTGCAAAGAACTGAACCTTGTACTAGATCACCCAGTTCACAAATGATGACACTGGAACAAGCGGATCCTCACCTGAAATAGCATTATATGTAAAGATCAAGAACTGCATTACAGGCGGATATCCCTAAGTTTAAATCCTAGGTAGCCACAAGCTGTGTGATCTTAGTTAAATTACTTAACCTCTCTGAACCTCAATTTTCATGTTTGTGAAACTGGAATAATGCGATGTGTCTCAGTATTACTGTAGGAATTATATAAGGTAAAATAGAGCACCTGATATGTACTCAACACATGGCAGTTTCAATAAATGATAACTGCTATTATCACCAAGTGTAACTTATTTAATTCAAAAATCAGAATATTATTGTTTTAGATTCAACCAGAGATCTTCTTCATTCAAAATAATGAAATTTTTTGTTGGCTGGCTAATTAGTTTAATTAGTTGGCTTTCTAAATAACGAATTCATATCCCTACATGACAGATATGATTAAATTATGGATTCTCTAAGTTTAGCGCACAAAATATTCACTTGAGTGATGCCTAGAGTCATCAGAAAAGATACAATACTTAATTTTCTACACTATTCCACTGTCTTTTTGATTGATAACTAATAGAAATACCTAAATACATAGAGAGTAATTATGAATGTGAAAAATGTAATGGATATTTTTATATAATATAGTATTCTGCAGGCAGTTTTTGTGTGAATGATGAGCAAAGAAAAGCATTAAAATTGAACACAAGGTATACCAAGTGAGGCTTACATTTTGTATTTTCAGATAAGTATTAGAACCTAATCAGTGAACACAAACGTTCATTGAAATCAAGTGGCTAAATTAATTCTCTCTGAAAAGTTGAACAATTTATGTCCAGAGAAGTTTATTTTGGGGGGCTCATTTGCATTTGTAAATAACATTTTACTCAAGCATGATTTTTCATTACTAAAACCACTAAGTTGTGACAGACTGGGAGCGCCCATACAAAGAAGCCATATTTATGAAACTCCCATTAAATTGCTTTCTGATATCACTTCAGTGAGAGCAGAACTCTTTTAGTGTGTGGGTGCCAGTTTGGAATCTCATTATTTTAAAAATTAGCAAAACCTCATTAAACAGCTGCTTTTCTATTTTTTGTTGACTTGCATGAGATGCTAAATGACTCTATTCTTTGCCTAGCAGATTAAAAAATTTTAATCTGGTTTATACTGCAGGCTTAATTTTAATGTATAATCATCCATGTAAATAGATCCTAGAGATTGGTGATGTTAAAAATAATTTAAAATATACAGAAGGAAATACATTCTTACTTAGTACTAGCAATAAATTAGTAAGCCTAAGGCATTTTGTGTTTTTCTTCAACCTATGACAATTTTACTCTGTCTGTAGTCCACTTTTTGTGGCCTAGCTTTAAGCACTTGGCAGTAATAGTCTAATTTTTTTTACATATGCAAGTATTCAGGATAATGTAAAAATAATGAAAATAGAATTCTCACACTTCCAAATGTATACTGGAATCTTCCTAAATCAGAGTAGCCATAGCCTTTGTAGTGAGCCTTTACAAGGGAGATTGTTGGGAATTTAAAGAGGTTCAGTTAATGGTTGGGGCTTCCCAGGAGGTGTTAGCAGTAAAGAACCCACCTGCCAATGCAGGAGACATAAAGAGACGCAGGTTCGATCGAGTGAGGAGTGTTATACTCTTGTAGAAGGAAGGAAATGTCCAGAAAAGGGATTATAAATGTGTTCTCCACCAGCCGCATTCCCCAGATCCATTCCTCTTAACACTTTGGTCTCAACTGGTAAGCCCATGGTCAACCTAGGTCTATTTCCCAGGAAAAGATCAACAGCTGGTTGGGAGGTCCAGCTCCCTGTTAGTGGGTAGAACCTAATAGGACCATCAAGGCCCAGTATAGACTCTGCTCAGAGAAGGATTAATTTAATTAATAGCTCTTTGTGTTTGTTAGTCGCTCAGTCATGTCTGAGTCTTTGTGACCCTATGGAGTGTAGCCTGCCAGGCTTCTCTGTCCATGGGATTTTCCAGGCAAGGATACTGGAGGGGGTTGCCATTTCTTTCTCCAGGGGATCTTCCCAACTCTGGGCCCAAACCCAGGTCTCCTGCATTGCAGGCTGATTTTTTACCATCTGAGCTACCAGGGAAGCCCAAAATTCAGCTTAACCAGCCAGCCAAGAATTTAAGCACTATCCACATTTAAATATAAGTTCATGAGAAGATTACAGTCCAAAGATTTAAAATAGCCACACACCTGTGTCAAAATGGTGTGGAAAGGGACAACTTAGGAGTATGGGACTAACAGATGCAAACATACATAAAATAGATAAGCAACAAAGATTTACTGTATAGGACAGGGAATTCTAGTCACTATCTTATAATAACCTATAATGGAATATAATCTGAAAAGATACAACTGAATCACTTTGCTGTACATATGAAACTAAGAGAATATTGTACATCAAATACACTTTAACTTAAAAACATGGAGTGGAAAAGCCACTTTGAACTTCACTGAATACAATGGTTAAAAAAGTCTCATATTCTAAGTCTCATCAAGGCCTGAAGCCATCTGCTCCGGTGCACCGGAAGCCTCAAAAACAGGGAGTACTGTGCCCCCAAGTCCATCCCTCGTCTTTATCTTGAGATTCCTGGCCAACACGTAAGATAAGCGTTTGGGGATGTCATAAATGATACGTTTGTCTGAGTTCAGGAGACATTATTCAGGGAATTGCATGGGCTTATGCAGATGAGGTGCATCTGTGTCCATCCACTTGGCCCTCTCTCCTGTGCCTTATGCCACATTCCTACCCAAGGACTCTTCTTCCATTTGAGCACTGGTTTCTGCCATGTTCACCAACTCCAACCATTCTCCTTTTCCTCTTCTGCAACAACAATTGCCTACTCTCTGTTGGACATTACAATTATTTTTGTTACTTTAAAAAATTCAATCTTTCTTGGTCCTTCTAGCCACTGGCTCATTACTTTCCCTTCCTTTATAACAAAGTTTCTTGAAATAGTTGTCAGTACTCTCTGTCACCAATTCCTTTTCTCCAACTCCAAATCTCTCTTGAACACGTGAAGGATGTTGTCTTCTCTACTCCACCAAGATTGTGCTTGTTGAGGTCCTCATGACTGATAAATTGTTAAGTTTAACCATCACATCTTAATTTTAATCTTTTCTGATCTTTTATCAGCGTTTGACCCATTAGATAACTGCTTTTCCATAAAACACTTTTTTCAGTTTTCTTCTTGAACACCTGGTTTTTTCATTGCTCTCTTACCTCTTCTTCTCAGCTTCTTTTGCTTGTTTCTCCTCTTCCTGACCTCTTAATGTTGAAGTAGTTCAAGGCACAGGCCTTGGACCTCTCCTTTTCCTTATGTACATTTTCCTGTATGGTTCCATCTAGTTTTAAGGCTTTAATTATCATCCATAAAGTGATTGTTTTTATTTTCAAGCCAGACCACTTATCTAGTCTCATACCCAACTTCTTTTAAGTTTTTTTTTTTTTTAATGTGGGTCATTTTTAAAGTATTCATTCAGAGTGAATTTTGTAGGATTGGTGAACAATGCTAATGTCCTATTTTAAAGTTTTAGTCAATCGTTAAACTATTACCGGTCAACCAGTTGTGGTAAATCATGGAGTAGGAGGACATTTGGGTGAAACTTGAACCTGTGTGTTGCCAGTTGAGAAAGTGTAGAAAGAGAACAAGGAATGGAGCATGTTTGCAAAACAGCAATTCTGTTGAGGGACTACAGACTCTCAGCCAAGAAGGAGAGATATGAGAACGTGAGGGTGAGGGATGGGCAGTATAAAGCTTTGAGATCAATAGACTCTGAATGCTGTCTGCCTCATAGAACTGCAAGTCTGCACTAGAGTAAGGAGGCTGGGTAAAGAGAAGAGAGTGACATAGTTGACATCTATAATGTCTGGGGTTCTTTGTATGAGGAAAAATGGTTTATTTTGTTGGAAACAGTTTTGCCATTTCACCATAAACAGCAGGGCCATCTAAAGGAGGTAAATTTCATGCAGTGAGTTCGCCTTTCAGGACACTAGGCTAATCCACTATTTGGCTTCTCACTGTTTCTGTTTTTTCTAACTGGTTATTTTGAGTGACCCCTAGAGCAAATTATTCTTTCCAATTCTTTGTACAGTTCCTAGTATTTTTGACAGTTACAGGTATCAGCTTACACACTTTATTTCCTACACAAATATCTACAAGTGTGCCATATTGACTGTACCATATGAAATTGCCATTTTTGTAAGTCAAAGTGGCCAGATGTTGGCAATTTCAGATTTTGAGAGTGCATTTCTTAGATAAGCATGTAACTTTAGAAAAAGGTTATATCCGTGTATACAAAGGCCTAAAATTAAAAGAAAATTTTATTGAAGTAGAGTTGATTTACAATGCTGTGTTAGTTTCAGATATACAGCAAAGTAATTCAGTTATATAAAGAGAATATATATATATATTCTTTTTCAGATTCTTTTCCATTATAGGTTATTACAAGATATTGACTATGGTTCCCTGTGCTATACAGTAGGTCTTTGTTGTTTACTTATTTTATATATAGTAGTATGTATCTGTTAATTGCAAACTACCAATTTCCTCTTTGGTAACCATAAGCTTGTTTTATCTGTGAATCTGTTTCTATTTCATAAAAATTTTCATTTGTATTATATTTTAGAGTCCAGACTTCCCTAGTGGCTCAGAGCATCTGTCTACAATGCAGGAGACCTAGGTTCAATCCCCGGGTTGGGAAGATCCCCTGGAGAAGGGAATGGCAGTCTACTCCAGTACTATTGCCTGGAGAATCCCATGGACAGAAGAGCCTGGTAGGCTACAGTCCGTGGGTTCACAAAGAGTCGGACATGACTGAATGACTTCACATATATAAAATATATCATATGGTATTTGTCTTTCTCTTTCTGACTTACTTCACTTTAGTATGATAATATCTAGGTTCATCCATGTTGCTGCAAATGATGTTATTCCATTCCTTTTAATGGCTGAGTAATATTCCATTGTGTACATATACCATATTTTCTTTATTCACTCACTGCTGATGGACACTTAGGTTGCTTCTATGTCTTGGCTATTGTAAAAATGCTGTTATGGACATTAGGGTACATGTATATTTTCTAATTAGAGTTTTTATCAAAATTTATTAAAATTAAATTTTAAAATTCACTATGTCTATACTTGCCACCTTTCTTTTTATTGTAACTATTTTTAAAATAGCAAACTTTCCACTTTAAATTTCATTATAGGATAATAGTTTTTCACAGACTTTACTTGCTCCAAACACTTATTCATATTATGATATTAAATTGTGGTAACAGTGTTCAGGAGCAACTTTAAGTAGCTCCCTCATTTAAAAAGTTTAAGCACTTTAAAAAAAAGTATTCTTGATTTCTGGAAAAAACAATATAGATCTATCTAGACTTATTCCTGATCCAAGACATGGATTTGACTGCTTGTGCAACTGTCTGGTTTCTCTGGATGAAGAATGGCATTGGAGATGAAAATCAGAGAGGTAGGGTGCATGTTGTGCTAAGTGCTAAGTTGCTTAGTTGTGTCCAACTCTGCCACCCATAGCCCACCAGGCTCCTCTGTCCATGGGATTCTCCAGGTGAGAATACTGGCGTGGGTTGCCATGTCCTCCTCCAGGGGATCTCCCCAACTTAGAGATTGAACTCGCCTCTCTTCTGTCTCCTGCATTGGCAGGCAGGTTCTTTACTGCTAGAACCACCTAGGAAGCCCAGGATGCATGTCAGATGGTTACAAATAAAAAACAATATTAGGCAAAATACTCCTGTCATGAGATCACTACTTAGGTTCTTAAATCCTTGTTTCTGTAATCCCTAGGCATCTAATTAACCACTTCTTTAGTGACAGTGGAAGATGACATCAAGATTTCTGATGTGGCACAGCGCCCATAGTATTACAGCATAAGACACGAGCCTGGGAAAGTGTGGCTTAGGTAGGTGGAGGGCAAGATCCTTAAGAGTGAAGAGTTCTATGAACAGAGAGTCCAGAGTGCTGGATAGATAACTTGTGAAACATCAAGAATGATGACAGATTAGTGGTAGATGGTGAGCCAGGAGATAAACTATTCAATGAGTTAAAAGGAGTGATTAGATTTCTATAGATGACTCTAAGAAGGTAGAGGTGTGAGGTGTATTGATTTTTATAATGTAAATCAAAGGATTAGGAATTATTGAGGAAGGAGGGAATAGAATGGAGTTGGGAAGAATACCTGCACATCATCATTGCCAATAGAATGGGTGAAAACTGATACAGTGGTTGCACTTGTGCTCATTCCTTTGGTTAATAGCGAAGCGTTAACTATTACTTTGAATTTTTCATTCTTTTGTGAATTATTGGCATCTCATGTCCTTGGTCCCCTACTTTTCTATTATTGAGTTTTAAGAGCATATATGTATGTATGTATATATATATATATATATTAGCATTGTTCAACTTTGCCATGATTAGCACAAATACTTTCCTAAATTCTCTGTGCAAGTGTATATACTAATTTGTTGTACAGATTTGACATTATGGGATTATGGGAATTATTTAAACTGTCTTGTAGAGCAGTTGTCTTTGTGTCTGAGGCTGGAGCATGAATATGAGGTGGGACAGAGCAAGAGCAAACTAGAACTCACAAACAAAAGCAGGAGCTGGCAGAGACTAACCAAACCCTGGGTCAGTTCTAGCTGCCTACCTCAGTGCTAGGGTGAGGGTCATAGCAGTGGGGCTCTGACAGTGCCGAGTGAAGCGGGCAGGCACCCTCAGGTTTGTGCAATGATAAGGTGAGGCTTGCATAAATCTGAGAGTGAAAGTAAAAGTGTAGTCGTTCAGTCGTGTCTGACTCTTTGCGACCCTGTGGACTATAGCCCACCAG
This sequence comes from Madoqua kirkii, assembly GCA_006408675.1. Taxonomy (NCBI): domain Eukaryota; kingdom Metazoa; phylum Chordata; class Mammalia; order Artiodactyla; family Bovidae; genus Madoqua; species Madoqua kirkii. Next base: position 1,077 of record SJYC01149007.1, on the reverse strand, counting down.
GCTCCTCTGTCCATGGGATTCTCCAGGCAAGAATACTGGAGTGGGTTGCCATTTCCTTCTCCAGGGGATCTTTCCAACCCAGGGATTGTACCCAGGTCTCCCACATTGCAGGCAGACGCTTTAACCTCTGAGCCACCAGGGAAGCTCAAAATTGGAAACATAGGTGCCTTGCCTTCCTCACCCTAGACCTGTTCATCTCAGACCTTGATGACCTGGTACCATGCATAAGCTGGAGACCTTGGTCATGGCCCAAGAGTCAGACACATTAGAACCATAAGTTAGAGGAGCTGATGGAGGATCCACGAGAAGGTGCAAAAGTTGCAGGTCCAGCTGCTTGAAACCAACAAAATGAGTCAGCAGAGTAGTTATAAAGTATGTGAGCTTCAAAATAGTGGTTGCTTCATTTCCGCCCTCCAAATCTCATCCAAGATGCTCTCTTGTGACTTGCTGTCTTAGGAAACACACAGAAAAGGGATTTCTTGGATGTGTAGTTTGACTTACCCAAGTGGACACATCACAAACTACCACAGAGGGTAACAGTTAATTCTACTCAAATTTATCTACTTATTCAATTAAAAGTCCAAAATTTTTTGAAACCTGACTAATTATTTCTATAGTTCATTTAGAAGAATATATGAGAAAAAGAACTAGAAATCTTCTTTAAATATAATAAAGTGATCTTTCTCCACTAGATAGCAAAACGTATAAAACTGCAGTAATTAAAGCTGATATTCCTGCTGTAGGAAGAGACAGATTAGTTGAACTATATATAGAAAGACCACAGAAAGATAACCAGGTTTATATGAAAATCTTGTATATAATAGGTGTCTTACATAACTGAGCAAGTGAATTTTATTTCACTAAAGGATATTATAGCCATTGTTTACCTATTTAAATTTTAAAAAAATCTTGATCCAAATCTTTACCTCATATAGAATTCAATCCCTTTATAGGTTACAAAATTTAAATTTAAAAAGTGAAATCACATAAAATTATTAGGGCAAGTATGTTTCTGAGTTATATTATAACATGAAAGCCAAAAATGTAGAATTGACTTTATAAAATTTTGAGTATATT
>SJYC01149004.1:0-56982 GCA_006408675.1 Madoqua kirkii | reverse complement strand
ATGCCATGATCTTCGTTTTCTGAATGTTGAGCTTTAAGCCAACTTTTTCACTCTCCTCTTTCACTTTCATCAAGAGGCTTTTGAGTTCCTCTTCACTTTCTGCCATAAGGGTGGTGTCCTCTGCATATCTGAGGTTATTGATATTTCTCCTGGCAATGTTGATTCCAGCTTGTGTTTCTTCCAGCCCAGAGTTTCTCATGATGTACTCTGCATATAAGTTAAATAGGCAGGGTGACAATATACAGCCTTGACAGACTCCTTTTCCTATTTGGAACCAGTCTGTTGTTCCATGTTGCTTCCTGACCTGCATACAGATTTCTCAAGAGGCAGGTTAGGTGGTCTGGTATTCCCATCTCTTGAAGAATTTTCCAAAGTTTATTGTGATCCACACAGTCAAAGGCTTTGGCATAGTCAATAAAGCAGAAATAGACCATTCAGGTATGACCTAAATCAAATCCCTTATGATTATAAAGTGGAAGTGACAGATAGATTCAAGGGATTAGATCTGATGAACAGAGTGCATGAAGAACTATGGATGGAGGTTCATGACATTGTATAGGAGAAATGCAAAAAGGCAGAATGGTTGTCTTAGGAGGCCTTATAAATAGCTGAGGAAAGAAGCTAAAGGCAAAAGAGAAAAGGAAAGATAAACCCATTTGAATGCAGAGTTCCAAAGAATAGCAAAGAGAGATATGAAAGCCTTCCTCAGTGACCAATGCAAAGAAATAGAGGAAAACAATAGAATGGGAAAGACTAGAGATCTCTTCAAGAAAATTAGAGATAGCAAAGGAACATTCCATCCAAAGATGGGTACAATAAAGGACAGAAATAGTATAGACCTAACAGAAGCAGAAGATATTAAGAAGAGGTGGCAAGAACACACAGAAATATACAAAAAGATCTTCATGACCCAGGTAGCCACAATGGTGTGATCATATGCCTAGAGCCAGACATCTTGGAATGTGAAGTCAAGTGGGCCTTAGAAAGCATCACTATGAACAAAGCTAGTGGAGGTGATGGAATTCTAGTAGAGCTGTTTCAAATCCTGAAAGATGATGCTGTGAAAGTACTGCACTCAATATGCCAGCAAATTTGGAAAACTCAGCAGTGGCCACAGGACTGGAAAAGGTCAGTTTTCATTCCAATCCCAAAGAAAGACAATGCCAAAGAATATTCAAACTACTGCTCCAGTGCTCTCATCTCACATGCTAGTAAAGTAATGATCAAAGTTCACCAAGCCAGGCTTCAACAGTATCTGAACTGTGAACTTTCAGATATTCAAGCTGGATTTAGAAAAGGTAGAGGAACCAGAGATCAAATTGCCAATATCTGTTGGATCATAGATAAAGCAAGAGAGTTCTAGAAAAATATCGACTTTTGCTTTATTGACTATGCCAAAGCCTTAGACTCTGCAGATCACAACAAATTGTGGAAAATTCTTAAAGAGATGGGAATACCAGACCCCCTGACCTGCCTCCTGAGAAATCTGGATACAGGTCAAGAAGCAACAGTTAGAACTAGACATTGAATGACAGAGTGGTTCCAAATTGGGAAAGTAGTACATCAAGACTGTGTACAGTCACCCTGCTTATTTAAGTTACATGCAGAGTACCTAATGCAAAATGCCAGGCTGGAAGAAGCAAAAGCTGGAATCAAGATTGCTGGGAGAATGCTGATGACACCACCCTTATGGCAGAAAGCGAAGAAGAAGTACGAAAGTGAAAGAGAAGAGTGAAAAAGTTGGCTTAAAACTCAATATTCAGAAAAGTATGATCATGGCATTTGGTCCCATTAATTCATGGCAAATAGATGGGGGAAACAAAGGAAACAGTGACAGATTTTATTTTTGAGGGCTCCAAAATCACTGCAGATGTGACTGCTGCCATAAAATTAAAAAAAAAAAAACAAAAAACACTTGCTCCTTGAAAGAAAGGCTATGACCCACCTAGAGAGCATATTAAAAAGCAAAGACATTATTTTGCCAACAAAGGTCCATCTAGTCAAAGCTATGGTTTTTCTAGTAGTCATGTATGGATGTGAACGTGAACGTGAAAGTGAAATTCACTCCGTCGTATGTGACTCTTTGCAACCCGTGGTCTATAGAGTTATTTCTCCAGGCCAGAATACTGGAGTGGGTAGCTGTTCCCTTCTCCAGGGGATCTTCCCAACCCAGGGATGGTATCCAGGCCTCCCACATCACAGGTGGGTTCTTTACCAGCTGAACCACAAGGGAAGCCTGTATGGATGTGAGAGCTGGACTATAAAGAAAGCTGAGCGCTGAAGAATTGAAGCTTTCAAACTGTGTTGTTGAAGGCTCTTGAGAGTCCCTTGGACTGCAAAGAGATCAAACAAGTCAATCCTAAGGGAAATCAGTCCTGAATATTCATTGGAAGGACTGATGCTGAAGCTGAAACTCCAATACTTTGGCCACCTGATGCAAAGAACCGACTCATTGGAAAAGACCCTAATCCTGAGAAAGATTGAAGGCTGGAGGAGAAGGGGACGACAGAGGATGAGATGGTTGGCTGGCATGACTGACTTGATGGACATGAGTTTGAGCAAGCTCCGAGACTTGGTGAAGAACAGGGAAGCCTAACATGCTACAGTCCATGAGGTCTCAAAGAGTCGGACACGATTGAGCAACTGAACTGAACTGAGTCACTCAACAGGACTGTATATAGTAAGAGAGGGGCCTGGCAGAGAATGTTTAGAGAGGATAACCTGACCATCTAAATAGAACTTGTTTTTTCTCTCAAATGAAAGAAAAGCAAGCTTACATTTATCCTATGAAGTCTCTGGTCATATGAAATCAAATATGTATATCAAGTTTTTTAAAATTTATTTTAAATTGAAGGATCATTTGTTTACAATGTTGTTAGTTTTTGTCATGCAGCAATGTGAATCAGGAATAAGTTTTTAAAAATCAATCTTTTCTCAGTGTTAGGCTTTATTCTGTGGCTTTGGGAGGGAGTGTCTAAGGCTACTGCTTGATATAGTATGAGTAGGTAGTTCTGAAGGATAGAGGACATAAATTTGGGAGACTAATTGAGAGCTCTCTGGATTGTTCTGGGTCCCCACCACGGTGGAAATCAATGAATGACTCACTCAGAGTACCACTGATCCCTAGTACTCTGCCAGCAATCTTAATTTGATACTGGTTAACAAAGACCACACATGATCGATAAAAATAGTGCATTTTTATATGGGCAACTCCCTTCACCCAAAGATCCTGAATTTATAGGAGGTATAATTTACTGAGCTTATTGGATGTAAATTACTTCTGTGCCAATGATATAAGTAGAAAAAAGCAATAAACCATATACAAAACTTATATAGCCTATTCTTTCATTAAGGGATACCGACAGATATTTTGTTTTTGTTTTTTTGAAAAAAAATTGTTTATGAAATTTGGTGGACAAATTAAAATCTAAATTTAGGCTTTACCTGGAAGAATAAAAATGTTTTGAATAATTATCACTGGCTTAATCAGTTGTTACCTGCCAGGGAGTACTGGTCTTATTTCAACTGTGGGGGGAAACTTATCTTTTTGATCTATTAGGTTATGTAAGTAATTTAGAGTTGATTCATTAACTACATAAGTTTCACTCATTTTCCTTAGCAAGCACTAAAGACTTTAGTATTTAATATTTTCTTAAAAGTGAATTTATTATACTCTTTGGGTTTTCTGTTTTCTGTTTTAACCATCTCTCATAAATATCTTAGCTGCCTTTTACCTGAATGTTACTTCAAGCTGTAGTGCCATAAATCCTGAGAAAGATTGAAGGCTGGAGGAGAAGGGGACGACAGAGGATGAGATGGTTGGCTGGCATGACTGACTTGATGGACATGAGTTTGAGCAAGCTCCGAGACTTGGTGAAGAACAGGGAAGCCTAACATGCTACAGTCCATGAGGTCTCAAAGAGTCGGACACGATTGAGCAACTGAACTGAACTGAGTCACTCAACAGGACTGTATATAGTAAGAGAGGGGCCTGGCAGAGAATGTTTAGAGAGGATAACCTGACCATCTAAATAGAACTTGTTTTTTCTCTCAAATGAAAGAAAAGCAAGCTTACATTTATCCTATGAAGTCTCTGGTCATATGAAATCAAATATGTATATCAAGTTTTTTAAAATTTATTTTAAATTGAAGGATCATTTGTTTACAATGTTGTTAGTTTTTGTCATGCAGCAATGTGAATCAGGAATAAGTTTTTAAAAATCAATCTTTTCTCAGTGTTAGGCTTTATTCTGTGGCTTTGGGAGGGAGTGTCTAAGGCTACTGCTTGATATAGTATGAGTAGGTAGTTCTGAAGGATAGAGGACATAAATTTGGGAGACTAATTGAGAGCTCTCTGGATTGTTCTGGGTCCCCACCACGGTGGAAATCAATGAATGACTCACTCAGAGTACCACTGACCCCTAGTACTCTGCCAGCAATCTTAATTTGATACTGGTTAACAAAGACCACACATGATCGATAAAAATAGTGCATTTTTATATGGGCAACTCCCTTCACCCAAAGATCCTGAATTTATAGGAGGTATAATTTACTGAGCTTATTGGATGTAAATTACTTCTGTGCCAATGATATAAGTAGAAAAAAGCAATAAACCATATACAAAACTTATATAGCCTATTCTTTCATTAAGGGATACCGACAGATATTTTGTTTTTGTTTTTTTGAAAAAAAATTGTTTATGAAATTTGGTGGACAAATTAAAATCTAATTTAGGCTTTACCTGGAAGAATAAAAATGTTTTGAATAATTATCACTGGCTTAATCAGTTGTTACCTGCCAGGGAGTACTGGTCTTATTTCAACTGTGGGGGGAAACTTATCTTTTTGATCTATTAGGTTATGTAAGTAATTTAGAGTTGATTCATTAACTACATAAGTTTCACTCATTTTCCTTAGCAAGCACTAAAGACTTTAGTATTTAATATTTTCTTAAAAGTGAATTTATTATACTCTTTGGGTTTTCTGTTTTCTGTTTTAACCATCTCTCATAAATATCTTAGCTGCCTTTTACCTGAATGTTACTTCAAGCTGTAGTGCCATCTAGTGTTTATATAATTTATCTGGACCTTCCTTTCTAAGAAATAAAGTCGTTACTCTTTGGATGAATATTTTAAAGTAGAAAAACAATATCACATACTAAATTTCTCCTGCAAGTTAGTCTGTAAATAAACCAAACTTATGTCCTAAATTAAACTAAACTTCTAACTTAAACGAAAGAAGCCAGCCATTTATTTCTTGTAGCTCAGTCGGTAAAGAATCTGCCTGCAGTGCAGGAGACTCCGGTTCGATCCCTGAGTTGGGAAGATTCCCTGGAGAAGGAAATGGCAACCCACTCCAGTATCCTTGCCTGGAAAATCTCATGGACAGAGGAACCTGATGGATTGCAGTCCATGGGGTCGCAAAGAGTCGGGCACGACTGAGTGACTAACACACACACAAGTTTCACGTAGGTCATGGCTGAGATGCTTAGTATTCTACAGACTTCACTGAAATGTTTGGAATTGACAGAGCCTCACACAGTGTCAAGTACAAAGCAGATGATTAACAGATGCTTAAAATCATAGACTGTTACAGCTTGGATGTCCTAGCTGAGTGACTGGGCATAAAGGGCTATCGTGAATAACAGGGATTGCTGTAAACATGCTATGGTTTGTTTTCATTAGTTCACACGATTTCAAACTCCAGAACTTATACTCAACTACTCAAAGTTTAGGAGGAAAGAATTATATAAAACATTTACCTGAAGATAGGGTTGTATTTCAATGAATTTGTATGTGTGTGTGTGTGTCTCTGTGTGTATGTGTGCATGTGTACTTGCTCTAAGTCACTTCAGTCATTCAGACTCTTTGCGACTCTGCCAGGCTCCTCTGTCCATGGGATTCTCCAAGCAAGAACACTGGAGTGGGTTGCCATGCCCTCCTCCAGGGGAACTTCCCAACCAGGGATCAAATCTCCATCTCTTATGTCTCCTGCATTGGCAGGTGGGTTCTTTACCACCATCTGGGAAGCCATTTAAAAGAATGATTGATGCTAAAGTTAATTGCTCACAGGTATCATCCCTTTAAAAAGATGCAGAATATTTGCTACTGCTATTTTTGAAGAAAAGTTGTCACTTAAAATTCATGACAACCTAAAATTCAGCTCAGTTTTAGATGTCATCTAAAGCCTTAACATTTTTGGAAACATCTGATTATAGTTTTGATAACTTCCCACCTTCCTTGAGGTGAATAGTTCTTGATATTGTTTCTGTTGGAGTATTTTTGTAGCAGGTGATAGAAAACCCATGTAATCTGTTGCCCATATGATCAAAATCCACAGAGTTGGTTTGATCTTGGTTCTTGTGTTTCTCTAAATTTTCTTCACCCTGTTGTAGGTTTTGTCCTCCAGCTGGTTTCTTTCATGGTGGTTATACGGTCAATCTATCAGACCTGCTATCACTGCATACTCAGGAATTAACAAGCTTCTCATTTCCTTTCCCCGAACAAAGCTTGTGGCAGGGCTTCACTCTGGTTGGACCAAATTAGATCATGCCTTTTATTCTGGGACTAGGTCAAAAGAATGTGATTATGCTGAATGATCTGAGCCAATCAGAGGCTTCCCTTGGCTTCCCTGGGATAATTATAACTGCAATTCATACATGAGAGACTGAAGGTTCTGTTAGGAAGAGGACCATGTACTCCACTTCTTTCTAAATCTCTGACAATTATACTAAACTGTAGATAGCTCATTCATTCAATCATGGCTTATTCACTTTGGTAATCCCAACACAGAACATCACAGAAGGTAGGTGTTCAATAAATATTTTAAGGTAGTAAATTTTAAGGTTAAATAAAGAGAAGTTATGGAATAAATTCAATGATAGCTTATTTATATGATTTAAATAAAGAATAAGTATGTGGTTTGAAAATACCTTCCTAAATTAATTGTTTGAGAAAGTGGTCATGTTTAAAAATGGAACATTTTTTGGATATTTTTGCTATTGATTGTGATAATAGCTACCACATGTTGTTATTACCCTTTACAACCAGACAGAAAGTTAGAAGGCTGATGCATGGAAGAAACTGTGCCCTCAATATGGAGATTAAAGTATAGGAAGTAGAAGACAGCATAAAGTGTTTGTGTCATTACTTTTCAAAATTTGTTTCAGATGTCATCACAAGAAGGCAAAACAGTAAATCTGGATGTATTCATTGAAACTGTGGGACTAAAAACATGTTGTTGATATCATTTAACTGAGTCAGTGTCAACAAGTAAGATGGGAACCTAGGACTTTTCAGGTTTTTGCTGTTAATTCATTGCCTTTTTGGCAAGCTGCAATGAATAAAACCAACCTCATCTTTTCATTCCAGTCCAATGACTGGGCCACATAAAAGAGGCTTTATGTTAAGTTCCCATCTAAGGTATCACGCAGGCCATGTCTTCAGAAACAAGACATTCTCTCCATCAGTTGTTCTCATTCTTATCACCAACCAACACATTCCCCTCTGAAGTGTCTTGCCTGTTGACTGCTTTAAGTATGAGGGAAGTACCCACTTGGGTAAAGAACAGAGTTTAGTTTCCTCCAGAAATGAGACAGCCATCTGTGTAGGTAAAGCCCTGAAGTGGTTTCCAAATTTGTTTTTCAGAGACCTAGGGTTTTGCATAGCCTCAGGGAGAGACATGATGAGGAAGTTACTAGAAAGATGTGTTTTCAATTCCTTACCCCTTTTATCTGTTACATAAGTTGGGATTTTATATGTTGAAAGACTGCATCCAGTTTTATTTGAAAAAAAGAAATTTGTGGATAAAAATTTGGACAGCCCTTGCCATTAATGATAGTGGGGTATCCACGCCTGGAGGGCATAGCCGCAAACACAGATGAGACCACAAGGTCTGAGTGACACATGGAGGCCACAGTTTATCTGCAAGCTAGTGAAACATTGACTGAAAGAGCAATTTCGGCTCACCATCTAGATGGGTTATTTACTGCTCAAATATATAACTGTTGTTGTGACTGTTGTTTAGTTGCCAGGTTGTGTCTGACTCTTTGCAATCCCATAGACTATGGAAATCTCAAATCCTTGAGTTTTTCCAGGCAAGAATACTGGGTTGGTTTGCCATTTCTTTCTCCAGGAGATCTTCCTGTCCCAAGGATTGAACCTGTGTCTCCTGCATTGGCAGACAGATTCTATACCCTTGAACCACCAGGGAAGCCCATATATAACTGTATATCTCTAAGTTCTCAAACGAATGGAATATTAAGTGATTTCTAATGTGCAAAGCCATATGGTGCAATCTATTATTACAGATCTGCCATTGATCCATGGCAGACAGCAGAATTTCTCGAAAGGGCTGAATGTATGGGAAGGTGATTGTGGCATTGTGATTTAGATTTAAGGTCTCCCAGGGACTTGCGACTATCACCAGAAATTCTGTTAAAAGCTCACTTTTCTAGAGTAAGACATTTTCTTCTGATAAAATGCAAATAATTTCATATAGAAGATACTCAATACATACTCAAGTTTCAAAACTATACTTTGAAATACCTGGAATTACATTTACTTTAGTGCATGAGTCCCCCTGCCCTTTCCCTTCAACAGCAGAAAGTTGAATTTTGCCAAATCAAGATAACTCAGTCACTTCTGGTTTTAAACTCAGTCTCTTGGGAAGCTCACCAGCTAGTCATTTAGGATTCTTCACCTCCTGATTCTTCCTTTCTCTTTAGAAGAATCTGGGTTTGTGGAGGCTTATTTAAGCAAATGGCAATGCCCCGACCAGGTCTTGGGCGTTGACTTCTGTCTCCTCTCCGTCTGCTGCTGACGCTTGTTGTTCTGCCATGTCCTTCACCTGTCTGTTCTGGGCTCTCTGCATGGGCCTTGATTCAGTCACAAGGGTTGTTTAGTCTGCTGATCTTTCAAACATTTTTCTGCTATTTGAGAACCAGAAGCCCCAAGGGGAAGCTAGTAGGACTCTGGATGGCTTACCAATCACTGAAAAATGTGGTATATGCACATGATACTATACACAAATTATTTTATTTAGTTGTGACTGGTTCTCAATGAGATAGGTACAATTTTTTGTAGCCATTTGAATTTAATAATTAACCTTGCAGCTTTATTTTTTGGAGTTTTTTCATTTCATATGCCTAGTGATTCATTTTTATTATTTTACTTTATTATTTTATTTATAATATTTATTCTCATTACAAAAGTTATTGCTTCTTCACCACAGAATTTGAAAAGCCTTGGCCTGGACCATTGCTTTTTCCTGCTTGGGCACCATGTTGAACCGGAGTTGGGGCTTCTCAGTGAGAATTGCATCAGTCCACTCAACCCGGGGTAGAGAGTGTCATTGAGTCACTAAGGAGAGGGCCACAGGCAGACCAAGAAAGTATCTTAAGATAGTACCTACCTTGCCATCTGGATTTCCCATGACAGAAATTATAGAAGAGTAGAAAGAGGTATATAACCTTGAAAAGTTGTTTTACCTCTTGCTGTTGTTCAGTCACTAAGTTTTGTCCAGCTCTTTGTGACCCCATGGACTGCAGGATACTAGTCTTCCCTGTCCTTCACTATCTCCCCAGAGTTGCTCAAACTCATGTCCACTGAGTCAGTGATACCATCCAACCATCTCCTCCTCTGTAATCCCCTTCTCCTGCCTTCAATCTTTCTGAGCATCAGGGTCTTTTCAAATAAGCTGGCTCTTCATATCAGGTGGCCAAAGTATTGGAGCTTCAGCTTCAGCATCAGTCCTTCCAATGAATATTCAGGGCTGATTTTCTTTGGGATTGACTTGTTTGATCTCCTTGCTGTCTATGGGACTCTCAAGAGTCTTCTCCCAAACCACGATTAGAAAGCATCAATTCTTCGGCTCTCAGCATTCTTTATGGTCCAACTCTCACATCCATACATGACTACTGGAAAAGCCATAACTTTGACTATGCGGCACTCTGTTGGCAATGTGATTTACCTCTGGGGAGCCTCCTTTTCCTCAATAGTAAAAAGGGAATAAGAAACTTCATCTCATTGATTGTAGTAAGGCTTCAGGGAGGAAGCATTAAATTCCTGACTCAGGGCCTGGCACAGAAAGGTTAACTCCTTGTAAGTAGAATTTCTAAAACATATTGCATTTCAGTAAAGTTCACTACCAACGTACGAAACATACATATTCATTTTATTAATCTTTATGCTATTAAGAATATTTGAAATTGATTACATAGGGCTATAATTATAAAAATCATAATATTTACTATAATTATAAGAACTAAATATGAGAACAAATGTACAGTAGTAGTTAAGCCAAGTGCCTGTGTGTAGCAGATGTTTATTTAATGGGACTGTACTGATACACACACACACACAGACACACACACACACATTCATTCACTAAACACATTTATATACATATCTACACATTCATACATACCTAGTATACTTGGCGGAGAAGTCAGTGGCACCCACTCCAGTACTCTTGCCTGGAAAATCCCATGGACCAAGGAGCCTGGTGGGCTGCAGTCCATGGGGTGGCAAAGAGTCGGACACAAATGAGCGACTTGACTTTCATCTTTCACTTTCATGCATTGGAGAAGGAAATGGCAACCCACTCCAGTGTTCTTGCCTGGAGAATCCCAGGGACGGGGGAGCCTGGTGGACTGCCCTCTATGGGGTTGTACAGAGTCAGACACAAGCCACTTAGCAGCAGCAGTAGCAGTATACTCGGATGTAAGATTCAGAAGCTACTTATATTCACTCAGCAAAATGAAAATGTAGCAGACCTAGGTATCTACTGTGGATATTTTATTAAAATATTTGATATATGAATTTATTAAGCTGAAACAAGGCCAAAAAAAATGACTGCTGCTTCCTGATGATTTTGTTCTTCAGCTTTCAGATAAGGACTCTATTACTGTGTCTGTTTTAGTTTTTTCTTATTTGTCACAGTGTGATTTTTGCAAAGCAATTATACTAACAAAGGATGGTTTGGACCTGAGAAGTGAAATATTTCTCTTAAATACTGCTGTTTTAATTAAATGTAACCCTAGGAGAACAGTGTTTAGTTGCAGAAATGAAACGGACTGAGCCTTGGGGCACTCCGAATCCAGTAGAGGAAATTGAACAGCATAGACAATTGGGCACAAGCCATGAGGAGAGTGAAACAATTTATCAGGCAGACTGGAAGTTAATTACTAGCCCAAATATAATATGTCGTAATATGCCAAGTATCAAGCCACATGGGGAAATACATAAATATGATGGCTATTGATGACTGCCAAATTAATGCTTGAGTTATTGAATCAGTTCTGTATTTGTCTTTAGCACTTTAAAAATCAGTTAAAGGCCACTGCAATGGAAAAAAATGTTGGAACTAATATAGACCAGAGTCAAAAATTGAATTTCAAAGTAAGAAATTAAATTTGGTCAGAAAGTCCCAGAAAGCATGGTTTTACAATTGCTATTTGGGTTAAGTTTTATGGGAAAAGCTTCTCAATGGCATAAATAAGGTCCACAAACAAAGAAATAGAGTAATCATCTTCCCTTTATACATCTCTGAGCCTCAAATCCAAACATGGTTCTGGACCAAACATACTTTCACATAATTCTGGTAATAAAGTGTACCGGGAAATGAAACTGGTGGAGACGAGAGAGTCCTACATCATTATAAACCGGTTTTAAACTGTTCCCAGGAGATGTTTTAATTTGTTTTATGGTGAGACATGTAGAGATAGAAATGGCTATCATGGAAGAACAAGTTTTATACTTTCTGGTTCTTAGAAGCAGGAGGCCAGGTGTGCCATGCAGGGCCACATGAAGAAGCACCAAGGTCAATCAGGAGGCAAAGGGAAAGCAAAGAGAAAGTATGGGCAAAATAGATAAGGCATGAGAACCTACTGTAAAGTTCAGGGGGAAAAAAAGAAGGTACAATCTGTTTGTAGGACATATATGAAGTTAACCTTAAAAATGCATTCCAATATACAGTAGGTGCAGACAAATACAATTTGATTCCACTTGTACGAGATACCTAGAATAGTCAAATTCACAGAGTCACAGAGTACATCAGTAGATGCCAGGGGCTGACGATGGTGGTGGTGGAGTAATGGGGACTTACTGTTTAATGGGGACAGAGTCTCAGTTTAGGGAAGTGAAAATTCAGGAGACAGATGATGGTGAGAGCTGCACATTCACATTCAACAGTGTGAATGTACTCAGTGCCACTGAACTGTATAGTTAAATATGGTTAAAATAGTGTGTTTTGTATTATGTGACTTTTACCACAATAAAAAAAATTATTAAAAAAAAAAACACCTTTCTTGTGGTTTCTGTGGGAAGAAATGGGCAAAGCATCGTAAGCAGGCATAGGATTGGTTGGTTTGAATAATTTCAGGGGTGGTCTCAGAGGCTTATGGGCTGTGCTGAGTCGTCTGATACCTGGTCCCGGGGTGAGTAGGACACAGGGGTAGTAGTTTGAAATGTGAGAGTCTGAGAAAGGAGATAGTTGGGGAGCATGGGCTCTCGGTTGGTTTGTATATGAAAGGCACATTTGCAGGAGAGTTCTTTACAGTCTCTAGGAATTGACTAGTGCTGGAGGGCCAGTCTCTCCATGGCAAGTGAAGCCCTAGAGCTTTAAAAAATAGAGAAAATACAAAAATATGATTAATACAGGACCTTTCATTCTCTGTGTTCTGGGGATATTCAGACTCTTAAAGTACTGGAAACACTAGGGCTGGTGGCATCTCTCAGTATGTCACTCAGCTGTGTGCTAAGGGCTGTCTTTATTTTTTACACTCTGTTAACCATTCAGAGATGCTGTCTGAGCTGTGCTGATCCTGACCATGCATTCTTCGAAACTAAAGATTATTTTGCAGCTCTACTGCTAAATGTTTTTTCCTAACAGCAAGAAGGCTTAAAAAGTTAAATAATGAGAAAATGACTCTTTAGGCACCAGTGATTCTGCTGAAGTTCTCTTGAAAACTCTTCACTTATGGAGAAATGCCTAGGAAGGCTGCCACTGAGGGTGTCAGTAAAGGTATTAAGAGATCAAGCATTGTTGAGGAGCGATGAACATCCCATTGTGACACCAACAGAATACATTCTAGAAATTAAGGTCTTCACACTTCAAAGAACTGAACAAGTAATATCTTTAGATTGAAATAGGTGGAAATGGTTTTCAGATCGCTGTGTTATACTTCACACATGGAATAAATTATACAGCCAAACTGTAACTCAATTTATAATATCAGAGGTGCATTTTACTTTCATATATTTAATGTGATCTCTATAATGCCTATGGTTACATTTGTACTAAATTTTCTGTCATAAAATTTGATTTTCAGCAGATTAAATTTAGCAATAAAATGTTCTCTGTACCAAAGAATAAAAGGAAAATCCTCAGGCAATAAGGCAATAGTGTTTTTCCATAAATTCTTTTTTCAGTTTATTTAAACTGAAAAAAAAAAAGTTCACACCTATTTCTTCCACCCCTCACCTCCACCTCTGGCAACCACCAACCTGTTCTCTTTACCTATGAGCTATTTAAAAAATGTTTTTAGAGTCCATGTAAAAGAAAAATAATACAGTATTTGTCATCTTTTTCTGACTTATTTCATTTAGCATAATGCCCTCAAGCTCCACTCATGTTTCCACAGGGACAAGATTTCATTATTTTTAAATGATGAATAGCATTCCATTGTATATATCATGTCTTTGCCAGTCATTTATTGATGAATACTTAGGTTGCTTTCGTGTCTTACATTTTGTAAATAATGCAATGAACATAGGAGTGCATAAATCTTTTAAAACTAGTGTTTTCCCTTGCTTCTGATAAATACCCAGAATTGCTGAGTCATATAGTAGTTCTATTCTTAGTTTTTTGAGAAATCTCCATACTGATTTTCATAGTGGCTGTGTCAGTTTACATTTCCACCAACAGTGCCCAATGGTTCCCTTTTCTCCACATCCTCATTAACGCTTGCTATTTCTTGTCTCTTTGATGATAGCCATTCTGACAGATGTGAGGTGATATCTCGTTGTGGTTTTGACTTGAGTTTCCTTGATGGCTAATAATATGGAGCATCTTTTCATGTACCTGTTGGCCATCTGTATGTCTTCTTTGGAAAAAATGTCTGTTCAGGTCCTCTGCCAATTTTTAATTGTATTTTTTGTTGCTATTGATTTGTATGATATCCTTATATATTTTGGATATTAGCCCCTTATCAGATACACGATTTGCAACTATTTTCTATTTAGTAGGTTCCCTTTTCATTACATTGGTGGTTTCCTTTGCTGAGCAGCATATAGTGGGTTTTTTTTTTCAATTATTGTATTTTGAAATGCATTTGGCTATGAGGAACTCAACTACATGTGGTACAATATGACAAGTACATTTTCATTGTTAGCATTTTCATCTGTAAGTTTAACATTCAGTCAGTAGTTGTTCTTATCAAGAGGCCAAGAAGTGAAAAAATCATAAAAATGGTTTCTTTCTTGCAGAAAATAACACCATATAAATCATGCCTAAACTTCTCTGGAAAAATAACAAAGAACCAATTCTCTCTTTTCCAAGGGAACAAATATTGGTACTTCCCTCAAATGGTAGCTATTCCTGGTTCCACCGCTGTGTGGTGCTGCTTAATTTTAAGTTGTGTGTGTGTGTCTTTACCTTTTTATATTTAAGAAGCCTGATATTAAATGTATACCATACATTCTCATTTGGAACATCAAGTGCTGGGATTCTCTTTACTGAATCTGACCACTCTGACTATGGAGTTCAGTCTTGCCAAATGATGAATAGTTATCTCATGTCTGAAACTGCTTGTATTTCCTGCTCAGAAAATGCCCAGCATGATGATAGCAGAACTCAAACTAACCATATTGCTAATTCATCTGATTTCACACTGACATAGATTTGTGGTAGAAACATGACAAAAATAGACCTTTCAAAATCTGGACGCATTTACTTTGTTTCTTCCCAATTGAGACTCCTTATGTTTCACCATTTTACTGAAAGAACAGCTAAACAAACAAATAAGACTGTTCCCTATGGGTGACAATGTAGACTTGCTAGTTAGAGTTTGGTTAAAAAGAAAAAAAAATCCCACAAGCATACCTGAATTGGCTCAGGCAAAAAGGGACGGAATAAAGGCGTGCAGGTATAGTTGAAGGAATGAAAGGAGGAAAATGCTACCTCCCAGATGGGCACTGGGTACACACAGACTTCAGGAAACAGTGGGACTTCTCTCTCTATTGCTCTGAAGCCACATGGCCTCTTACCTGTTTTCACTCAGAACATCTTCATTTACTACTCACTGTGGGTTTTCCCATGATGTTCAGCTTGCTTGTGGCTTTCACTTGCTGTATCACTAAATTAGGCTCTGCTTCTGTCTGATTTTCCAGCTCAACCCTCAACCCCCAATTTCGTTTTTTTAGTGTACCTGTGTCTGTGGTCAATTTCGTGGCAGAAAGAATCTGTCCAATCCGCCAATCGATAGGCCTTTTGTGATGTGTCTATCCCTGATCCAGGAGCCTTGGTGGCCTGGGGAGCAGTGAAGCCATCTTTCTAGTACCTAATCCTCATGAGACTTCTAAATATTCTAATCAGCTCACCAAAGTTCAGCAGACAGTATTAAGCCATCAAAAGAAAATGAGGAAAAAAACAACAGAGTAGTATTAGAATATGATTAATAATATGGTTCATCCCCTTAGGCTGGAATACGATTAATCCTCTCTTTCTTTCTCTCTCTTCATATATATATATATATATATATATATATAAATCCAGATAGTCTGTTCTGATTGTGACATCACTTTTTGTAAAGAAATGTATTAAGAGAAGCTCTCTAATTTTTGCCCCATGGGATTTTACCTTATTTAAATACAAAAAAGAAAGGGAAGGGAGCATTTCTTCAAAGGCGAATAATATGGAAAGGATTTCATGATAGAACAGTATTCTTTGGCATCAGAATGTTTGTTCCATGTTTTGGGGAAGAGAGCATGGGGAAGGGTATCTAAAGATTGGAATGGATTATTTTCCTATTTGCCTTAGGGGGTTGAGACTAAGGATTTGGGGACAGAGGGAGTATTTGTTTAAAGAAAGATACTCTACTGCAGATGGTGATTGCAACCATGAAATTAAAAGATGCTTACTCCCTGGAAGGAAAGTTATGACCAACCTAGATAGTATATTCAAAAGCAGAGACATTACTTTGCCAACAAATGTCCGTCTAGTCAAGGCTATGGTTTTTCCAGTGGCCATGTATTGTGAGAGTTGGACTATAAAGAAAGCTGAGTGCAGAAGAATTGATGCTTTTAAACTGTGGTATTGGAGAAGACTCTTGAGAGTCCCTTGGACTGCAAGCAGATCCAACCAGTCCATCCTAAAGGAAATCAGTCCTGGGTGTTCATTGGAAGGACTGATACGGAAGCTGAAACTCCAATATTTTGGTCACCTCATGTGAAGAGTTGACTCATTGGGAAAGACTCTGATGTTGGGAGGGATTGGGGGCAGGAGGAAGAAGGGACAACAAAGGGTGAGATGGCTGGATGGCATCACCGACTCGATGGATATGAGTTTGGGTAAACTCCAGGAGTTGGTGATGGACAGGGAGGCCTGGCATGCTGTAATTCATGGGATTGCAAAGAGTCAGACACAACTGAACCATTGAACTGAACTGAACTGAACTCTGCTTTAAAAGATTTCTATAGAAATGCACCACAAGACTAGTTGGGGTGTGGTGGTGAATCTGATGCTACATTCTTCTCTATGCTGCTGCTGCTGCTGCTGCTAAATCACTTCAGTCGTGTCCGACTCTGTGCAACCCCATAGACGGCAGCCCACAAGGCTCCCCCATCCCTGGAGTTCTCCAGGCAAGAACACTGGAGTGGGTTGCCATTTCCTTCTCCAATGCATGAAAGTGAAAAGTGAAAGTGAAGTCGCTCAGTCGTGTCCGACTCTTAGCGACCTCATGGACTACAACTTACCAGGCTCCTCTGTCCACGGGATTTTCCAGGCAAGAGTACTGGAGGGGGGTGCCATTGCCTTCTGCTATCCTTCTCTATATCCCCTCCTTTTCCAGGTTCTGCCCTGCCTGTGACCTGGAAGCAAGGGTGGAGGAACTGCTTCCTCTGTGTCAGGATGACTGAAAACGTCAGGGGCCTGTGGTTGCTGGTTCCTTCTTGACACTTTCTTCACCCTTGAACATTGATGATAGATAGGAAAATTTATACAATGTTATTAAAAATATAAGCCTGTTATCAGAAGCAGGGCTCTGGCATTGACTTAAGATACTTTTGGCTCCATGAGAAAAGAGGCATCATTCACTTGTAAGAATCCTGAGAAATTAGTGATTCTAACTAATTCTGTTCTATTGCTAACAAATTTAATGAACCCATGCAGGCCCTTTTCTCAACCTGGACCTCAGTTTTCTTTCCTATAAAAGAATTAAGCCCTCCTTGCTCTGATCATCTGTGTTTTTATATGTCTTATTATTCACATGGTGCTCTACTAAAGTGGCTGTACCCATCCCAAAGCAGATGAAAATCATCCATCACCAACTCCAATCAGGATGGATATGTTTGCAGGAGAATATGCCAACTTTAAAGTATCAGTTCAGTTCAGTCGCTCAGTCATGTCCAACTCTTTGCGACCCTATGAATCACAGCACGCCAGGCCTCCTTGTCCATCACCATCTCCCGGAGTTCACTCAGACTCATGTCCATCGAGTCCGTGATGCCATCCAGCCATCTCATCCTCTGTCGTCCCCTTCTCCTGCCCCTAATCCCTCCCAGCATCAGAGTCTTTTCCAATAAGTCAACTCTTCGCATGAGGTGACCCAAGTACTAGAGTTTCAGCTTTAGCATCATTCCTTCCAAAAAAATCCCAGGGCTGATCTCCTTCAGAATAAAAAACAAACAAACAGCATTTGTATCTCACATAAGATGTGCTTTTGTCAAGCATCTGCTTTGTAAAACAGGAACGAGAATCCAGGAAAGCTATTTAACGGGGCCAAACCATGTCATCACTCCTTCCTCCGCATACACATAATTACAATCAAAGTTTTGTACATCTGAATCCTATATTTAGAGGCAAGAGAGCACAAAGACCTGGAGCCAGGTTGTCTAATTTCAAAGCTAAGCTCTGCTATTTGCTACTATGTGACTGCAGGCAAATTATTTAACCTCTCCAAGCTACATTTTCCCACCTATGAAATGGGGCTGTAATGGTACTTTCCTCAAACGGTAGTTCTCAGGATGAATAAAAGCACTGAGGACAATGCCTGGCACAGAGTAAGTGCTCTTAAGTATTGCTTATAGTTATTATCTATAAGTATGGGTGAAGCATAGGTTAAGAATCAGTGGGCTTTGATATGGCCTGAGAATGCTTTAAAATGAAGAAAAATAAATTGCAGACAAGTTTTCTTCAGTTTCCTGGAGACCTCTTTTTTCCCCATGGTGGCATGCCCTCAAATTTGTTCTTACCATCTAAATAACAAATTTGTTCTTACCATCTAAGTAGCCTCTTCTCTTTAGTAAGTCCCAAGAATCAAACATCTTTGTAGGTAATCCCAGTGACTGCTTATGCAAGTGGACCACTCAGGGTTTTGTTGACCCCTTAGTTTAGCTTCTCATTTTATAGATGATTGCCTACCCATGTTGGAGAAAATGATAGGAAAATGGCTGAAGCAGCCCCTGCGTAGGGCAGGGCAGAGCAGAGCAGTGCCTCATGGAGAAAGCTGCCTCAGAGACTTCCCTGGGGGTCCAGAGGTTAAGAATCCGCCTTGCAATGCAAGGGACATGGGTTCAACCTCTGGTCAGGCAACTAAGATCCCAAGTGCTGTGAAGCAACTTAGCTGGTGAGCCACAGCTACCAAAGCTGCAACTACTGAGCTTGTGTGCTGCAACTAGAGAGTCCTTGCACTTCAATGAAAGATCCTGCATACTCAGCTAAGACCCCACACAGTGAAATAAATGGACAGAAGAAGCTCAGAGCTTGGGGAAAGAGAGATAAGGAGATAGCTTCATCCGTACAAACTGGGTACAAGGAAGAGGCAGAGAAACAACAAAGTTATAAGAATTTTCCACAATAGCTCCCACAACAATGGTGCAGGCTGGGAGATGAGAAATGTCTGTGGAGCTGGGGTCTGTTGTCTTCTCTGCATTCGCAGCAGCTCAGATGAACAGTGTCATACAATCAAAGTTTTGTACATCTGAATCCTATATTTAGAGGCAAGAGAGCACAAAGACCTGGAGCCAGGTTGTCTAATTTCAAAGCTAAGCTCTGCTATTTGCTACTATGTGACTGCAGGCAAATTATTTAACCTCTCCAAGCTACATTTTCCCACCTATGAAATGGGGCTGTAATGGTACTTTCCTCAAACGGTAGTTCTCAGGATGAATAAAAGCACTGAGGACAATGCCTGGCACAGAGTAAGTGCTCTTAAGTATTGCTTATAGTTATTATCTATAAGTATGGGTGAAGCATAGGTTAAGAATCAGTGGGCTTTGATATGGCCTGAGAATGCTTTAAAATGAAGAAAAATAAATTGCAGACAAGTTTTCTTCAGTTTCCTGGAGACCTCTTTTTTCCCCATGGTGGCATGCCCTCAAATTTGTTCTTACCATCTAAATAACAAATTTGTTCTTACCATCTAAGTAGCCTCTTCTCTTTAGTAAGTCCCAAGAATCAAACATCTTTGTAGGTAATCCCAGTGACTGCTTATGCAAGTGGACCACTCAGGGTTTTGTTGACCCCTTAGTTTAGCTTCTCATTTTATAGATGATTGCCTACCCATGTTGGAGAAAATGATAGGAAAATGGCTGAAGCAGCCCCTGCGTAGGGCAGGGCAGAGCAGAGCAGTGCCTCATGGAGAAAGCTGCCTCAGAGACTTCCCTGGGGGTCCAGAGGTTAAGAATCCGCCTTGCAATGCAAGGGACATGGGTTCAACCTCTGGTCAGGCAACTAAGATCCCAAGTGCTGTGAAGCAACTTAGCTGGTGAGCCACAGCTACCAAAGCTGCAACTACTGAGCTTGTGTGCTGCAACTAGAGAGTCCTTGCACTTCAATGAAAGATCCTGCATACTCAGCTAAGACCCCACACAGTGAAATAAATGGACAGAAGAAGCTCAGAGCTTGGGGAAAGAGAGATAAGGAGATAGCTTCATCCGTACAAACTGGGTACAAGGAAGAGGCAGAGAAACAACAAAGTTATAAGAATTTTCCACAATAGCTCCCACAACAATGGTGCAGGCTGGGAGATGAGAAATGTCTGTGGAGCTGGGGTCTGTTGTCTTCTCTGCATTCGCAGCAGCTCAGATGAACAGTGTCCTAGAGACCCAGCGAACCCTACAACTCGTAAGGTCCTCATGGAGCAGATGCCCAAGAAGGCAGAAGAAAGGTGTTGAGATGGGTTAACTTGTTAACAGAGAGGGAGATTAAAAAAAAGAATGCAGCCCCCAACTGCTGACTTACAGGTACTGTAATTTGTTCTGTGTTTTATTCAGTGTCTGATAAAGTTGGTTATCCTTTTGTCCACATAGCTTCGGAGTTATTCTCAGACAACATTTTTTTGTTAAAATCCTGATGGAAGCACTCTAATTAGTTCTTGAAAGAGAACCACCAGAATGTGGAGGGGTTTCTAATGACCCACAGCTGGTAGCTCTGCTGGGGCCTGGAGAGAAGGGCTGCCCCTAATTGGATTTACCTGCATGATTTCGTTATCGAGACAGAAGTAAAAGAGAAGAGCTGTTATTGAATAAATATGTGAAGCAAGGCCAGGTACGCGTGCACAAGAGACACAGTCAAATAGCAAAGTTTGTGCCATCAGTTGTATTTATAAAATTATGATTTAATATGTAAGACTGGACAGAGTGTTAGTGGTCACCTAGCATAAATCTTCACTTTTTACTTTTATTTTCAATTGCATTAAATTAGCATACAACATTGGTTTCAGGTGTACAACATAGTGATTTGATATTTTTATACATTATGAAATGGTCATTCAGTAAGGCAGTTTATCACCAGACAAAGTTAGTGACTATATTCCCTATGTATGTGTTACATTTCTGTGACTTATTCATTTTATAGCTGGAAGTTTTTACCTCTGAATTCCCTTCAGCAGTTTCATCTGTCCTCCTCCCTGCCCCCATGGCAACCACCAGTTTGTTCTCTGTATCTATGAGCCTATTTCTGTTTTGTTTGTTCATTTGTTTTGCTTTTGGATTCCTCATATAAGTGATATCATACAGTATTTTCTCTGTCTGACTTATTTCACTTAGCATCATATTTCAATTAGCATAAAGCCCGCTTATCCATGTTAGTGCAAATGGCAAGATTTTATTCTTTTTCATGGCTAAACCATAGTCATAGATATGTATATGATATACAGATATGTAGATATCTATCTATATATATCTTCTTTATCCATTCATCTATCAGTGGATACCTAAGTTGCTTCCACAGAGGCCCAGAGTAATCCAGTACTTACTCAAGGGCACCGAGTCCAGTAGGCTCTGTGTCCTACTCAGGGTCTCTTTCCACTGTAGCTCATTGCCTCTCCTGGATGTCATTTAATCTGTGTCTTTGGTGGAAGGGAATTGTTCTCTTTATTTTTATTGTGTAGGATGGAAAGACTTCATTTTAGTAAAATATAGTAATGAAAGTTACTGTTGGTTTTTCCCTAAAAAACAATTCTCTTACAGGATTTTAAAGCTAATCTGCAGTTTGAAGTACTTCTTATCAGTATGTACTAGTCAGATGCTCACCTTGAACATCCCAGGAATCATTTCTGATGGAGAACAGAGGCTAAGGGTAAGGGAGCTGAAGCAAAGGAGATGACATTTCGTCAGAAGGGAAATACACTGATGTGTGGCCAGTGCAAATATGTGAGAAAATGCACACAAAATCTAGAGAAGAGAAGGTGGCTTTTCTTGTCTAAAAATGGCCAATATATGAATAGGCCAAGTTACTTATACTTGTCTGAGAGGAGAGGCGGCTTATCCTTCCAGGGCAGCGGCGTCTCAGTGCTCTGTGACACTTCAGCATTGTTCAGGTTTCTAAAATGGGACCAAGGAGTCTGACAGCAATGGGAATAATGAAGTGCCCAGAAGAAGCAGTGAGGTGGCTTATGTTTTGTGTGCAGCATCGTGGATAAGAGGTGATTTATCCCTTTTGTCCGGCTGGGCTTTTCACAACCAAGGAACCTTATTCAAACTGTGGCCACATCCTAGACCATAAAAGAAATTCCCAAGCAACAAAAAGCAACTTTGACCAAATAAAACTTAAACTTTGCATTCATCTGACTTTACATGTAAGGAAATGATTCAGGAACATTTTATACATAGTCCATCAATAATATCATGATCTTTACAAGTTTGGTATTTACAATTCAGGTGACAGTGATCGTCAGATTCCCCCAGGGCTTTAGGGGAACTTGTAAACCACTTGAAGCCAAGGAAGCTTGAGAAAGCACAAGGGGGAGCTGATGTTTCCCCAGCTTCTGAAGGAGATGTAGGAATGGAATCATGTACAGTGGAGACAAAGAAGTGTGTGTTTTTAACAAGAAAACAATGTGAGCATTCCTCATTATTTAAATATAGTTTTACTTTTGAGCGGCATCAAGATCCTTTTATTTTTTCCTGATGCAAATCTGCATGTGTGTGGAGAGTCTTTGCAAACGTCTCTTTTGTTACCTATGGAGATGAGAAAGAAGCACTAAATGGATTGTTTTGAGGTGAACAAAAGCCTAATAAATTAGACTTTTATTATACTCTCAAAAATTCCTAAGAGGCTTTCTTTATTACTAATTTTAGTTATGGAAAAATAAAGATATTAGATATTATAAAAGATAACTAATAGTATTTTATTATTCTAAAATAAAGATATTATATGCCGTATTTACCAAGGAAAGACCTTAAAAGTTCATTAAAATGACTTCCGAAATCCACCGTGCTTATTATTTTTTTTAAAATAAAATTAAGGAAAAGGCTTTCATAGCCACCTCTGCCCTCTGCTGTAAATTGACCTTGCACACTCCTGTCTGGTAAGAGAACCGTGAAAAATTGAAGGGAACTCTTTCAACCCTATCTCTTTACCTGCTGTGGTAATTAGCATCTCAAAAATGATAACCCCTTAGAAGGCACACTGCAACGCTGCTTATTCATGAGAACACCATATTACAGATTCGTAGGAAGATGGAGGTGATGAAGATCCATAGGGTAAGGTGAGGACAGTGGATCTGTGTTGCTCCTTTTGTTCTTCACATAACAAAATAATAATGGACATCCTGCCTCAGCCAATAAAACAATGCTCTAGGAATCTCTTTTCCTAGCTCAGGGATTAGTTCTAAAGCTAGAAGGCTGTTTGCTGTTGCCAATATTACAAAACTACTAAAAGTTTACTAGTTTATTCTTTAAACTTTTTAAATTTTATGTTGGAGTAGATAACAATGTAGTGTTAGTTTCAGATGAACAGCAAAGTGATTCAGTTATAGATATTTCCATTCTTTTTCAAGTTCTTTTCCCATTAGGTTATTACAGAATATTGAGCGGAGTTCCCTGTGCCATACAGTAGGTCTTTGTTCATCTATTTTATTATTTTAATTAAAAATTTTTTAATACTTTTTTTTTTGCACCACACAGCACATGGACTCTAGTTCCCTGACAAGGGACTGAACCTGCACCCCCTGCACTGGAAGCACAGAGTCTTAGTCACTGGATTGCCAAGGAAGTGCTACTTTAAATATAGCAGATTAAGCTTTTTTTTTTTTGGTAACATTTCTAATGAAGTGACAGAATGAATGCACTGTTCAACTGCCGAGTCTTTCGTTCTATTTTTATGCCTAAATATTAGACTGCCTACTTATTTTATCTAAAATTGAATTTTTTTGACTTTTTAGAAGCACTGTTATTTTTAATGACTGTTCCCTTATTCACTATAACTTGGAAAAACACACAGACAAAACTGGGCAGGGTTGTTTTTTTAGATCTTCCTTGAAATGAATTTAGGTGCTGTAGACACCCTAAGTCACCACCTAAAGGACAATATGAACCAAGGTTAATTGTCACCATAAATAAGAATCTTGAAATGAAAATAGAATAAATGACTGATGCTAACGGGTTGATCCTCACTGTGCGGCTGCCCACACGGTGCTTTCTGGAGCTGAACTCCAGGTACTTGAATTCTGATCTGCCGTTTCCTACTGGATCACTTTGGGCAAATTGTCCCATTTCATTAAGTGTCAGAGTAAAATGGAAAAATAAAAGCAACTTCCTTGTAGGGCTGGGAGGACTAAATGAGATGACAGCTCTAAAGCTTTTAACCCAGTACCTGGCTTATAGTTACCATTATTCTATTGTTATCTAAGATTGGCAATAGAAACTCATGTGATTAAGTCAGCTGCTTATCTTGAAATTCTCATTGTTCTAACTATCTGTATTGTACTTACCTTGTAAGTCACAATTTATTTCTGTTTTCAGATGAAGAAGAGCGATAGGACAAATAGCATGTAATTTTGTCACTGAGTTAAATATTTTTTCAAGTGCTTCTGCTATTGGGGCAGGATAACATGATATGGAATATGAATCACAAAATCTATTATGTCTTATGACTTCACCAGTCTAGAAGCTCAACACTTGCATTTTCCCCTTCCTTTATTTTTAGAATTGCAGAATAAGATGAACATTTTGCTTTTAAAATTTTATTTGAAAGAAGAATGTCGCCACTATGCTTTTGGAAAAGATTTGTCCTCTCTCTCTTATGGGGCAAAACCTATTCAATTCAGCCAAATACTTTATGGCCAAAAATGTTTCTCCATACTGTCAGAATGAATGTTAAATCAGACATGCATACTGAGAATGATCGGTAAGTTAAGTTACAAGTGCTAACAGCTAAGAGGAGCTAAGTTACATGGGTTTGGTTCAGGGAGAAGAAACTGGTAAGAAATTCATGCCAGAATGAAATGAGGGCTTATTCCAGTAGATTTAGTATTCATTTCACCACTATTTTTGCATTTCACACATGTAGAAATGAAAATGGTTAATTTTGGGAAATATTAATACCATCTGTAGAAGGGATAAAGATGGACTGGACTCTTCCCCAGCGCCTAGGACTCTCTGAGCAAAGCCACTGGTGACAGCTAGTAGCACCCAACTACCCTCCAGGAAGTGCCTCTTTTTATTTTCTCTTTTATTCCTCTCATTCTGTAGGTCTTTAATCAATAAATAACTACTCTCTAAATAGGAGAGACCAGTTCTCGTCCTCAAAAATCTTCTTTTTGAACAGATGTATCCTGCAGTGAGCTCCATAGACTCCTCCATGTGGCTGTTAATGTTCAATCACAATAACTTGGGGCTCCTCAAATTAAACTACATTTTATGGGTCTAATCAGTACCTGGGGCTTTCCTGGTGGCTCAGGGGTAAAGAATCCCCCTGCCAATTCAGGAGACATGAGTTTGATCCCTGGGTCAGGAAGATCCCCTGGAGAAGGAAATGGCAAGCTGCTCGAGTATTCTTGCCTGGGAAAGGTCTGGTGGGCTACAGTCCATGGGGTTTCAAAGAGTTGGACATAACTTGGCAACTTAGCAATAACAACCATAAGTACATACTGGGTACATCTTTGTAGTATGAGAATATGCAGAAAGAGAAAGCATGTTTGTCCCATGATTACATTTTCTAAGGAAAAAATAAAAAACATGCCATTTAATTTTCCTCTAGAGAAAGCAATGTTTCTGGTGCAAGTGGATTCAGCAATCCAAGAGGGTGTTTGTAAGTGCCGACAGAGTCCCAGGTTGCTTGGCAATGCACGTGGAGACCAAAAAAAAAAAAAAAACAAAAAAAAAAACAACAACAAAACACATATGGCTGTCATTCCAGAGATGATCACTTCAGAGCAGCCCAGAATAAAGCTTTTGAATGAGGGGTGAAGAATGCGAAGGCGCCCCTATGATTTATTTTTTAAACAAAATCTAAATAAACAAAAACCAAGCCGTAAATGTATTATTTCCCCTCAAAGGAGGAAATACCAATAATGGGGTTTAAGGTGGTGGTGCCAAGTTCTTTCAAGTTATAAACTACACTGATGCAAAGCAGATGAAATTTCATCTGTGGCTTCTGCAAATGAAAGCTTTTTACTGGGGGAAATGGAACCATTTCTGCCCCCATAGCTGTGCTGAGGCCTCAGGTTCAGCAGAAGTTCAGGTCTTCCTTTCTTCAGTATGCCGGAACAGGCATCTTGGTAAACCCAGTCCTGAAGAATTCACAAGGAAAGTACTAAAGGGTTAATGACAAAGGGTCCTGAAAGCCAAGAAATAGAAAAAATCCCCCCAATTAACAGACTGTAGACGCTTATTTTGAAAAAACACACCAAACTGGTATACATAGAACTAAAGCTCATCAAATGAGGACTAGTCAATAAAGAATACCTTTGGTAATATATCCTTGTCTTTTCATTTGTAGATGGTAATGGATTTGGCAACCATCCTGCCCCTTTTCGTAAATCTAGAAGTGAGATACCATCCATAACTCCTCTGTTTTCTGAGCAGGGGATCTTTTAGAGCACCGTTGGCCTAGTTACAGCTTTAATGCTGAAAGAATGGATAGCATTTGGAAGAGCTGGAAAGGTTAGGGTTTTGTCATTCTCTTTCTGTGACTCTGTCTGTACTTCGTTAGTTATTAGTGTCAATTGTTACCAAAAGGTGAGTGGGTCACATTGCTTGTTGCTCGAAAGCCAATAAACAGGCCAGGTTGGTGGGAAGGACAGTTTGCTTTATTTTAGATGCTGCATCTGGGGAGGGGGGAGGGTGGACATCTGTCCAAAGGCCGACTCCCACCACCCACTGGCAACCAGTGGGGCAAGAGACAGAGGAAAGGGGCTACAGGTAGAAACAGCACAGTCAGCTGTGACCGTCATCTTTAAGTTGATCATCAGTAGCCTGACCAGAGACATCTTGGTTGTTTTAGGTACAGTTAATCTTAAGTTCCAGGGTCCATTTGTTCCCATTTCTTTGAGGCCAATTCTTGAAATTGTGACAGCTTCTGTTGTGGGTAGATCATGTAGTTAACTTCTTCTACCTAATGTTTTAGTATCTATAAAAGAACTCACAGGATGTGGCTCAGAATATTATCTGAAAGTGAAAGTCGCTCAGTTGTGTCCAACTCTTCATAACCCCATGCACTGTAGCCCTCAGCCTTCTCTTTCCATGGAGTTCTCCAGGCAAGAACATTGGAGTGGGTGTCGTGCCCTCCTCAGGGGATCTTCCTGACCCAAGGATTGAACCCAGGTCTCTTGCATTGTAGGCAGATTCTTTACCATCTGAACCACTGGGAAAACCTCATTATCTGCAGCCTTTCAGAAAGGACTAACGGTCCTTGACTATGCCTAATGACTACATTATTCTTGTTTGGTCTCCTGTTTTCCTTTGTTTCTGCATTTCCATGATTAAACTTATTCTTTAAGTTTTCCACAGACAAAAGGCAGGCAGAGGACACGGGTGTGGGGACAGGCAAGGACCATAGGGTCCATTTCAATTGCAATGAAATAATACCCTATCTTCTTTCTCCAATGACTTTATCTTGTTTATAGAAAGTAAAGGTGAGAAATTGTATGATAAGGTTTGTGTGAGTCCAAGAGTCACCAGTAAGGAAAATATGAAAGACCACTTCACATCAATGCTTGTAGCACCTGATTCTGAAACATCCAGCTTACGAGTATAAAGCACCATTAGCCATCAAGATGAGTGTCTCCGTGTTCTGCAATATCCCAAATGGGAGAACTATAGTTTACTTCAGTTTCTTTATAGAATAAAAGAGACCACAGCTTGGCGACTCTTGCTTGAACCGATGAATCTCCAAATGGACAGGAAGAATCCTCAAGGTGGCAGCACCTTCATAGCTTTCAAATCCTTCCCTGGAGAGGTTTTTAATTAGAACTAAAGATACAGTAACTACATAAAAACAATGGATCCAGGAATAGCCAACTAAATGGCACTACCAACATGAAATGATGGAAGAAATAAAAAAGTATTAGAGATCTCTAGTCTCAGATTAAATACTGCTTGTTTTGGCTTTTCTACAAAAATATTCCCTTGCAAAGAAATGTTGCGAATTTATAAACTTGAAAATAATACAGTGTAGAGTTTCAAGACTGAGGCGGTGGCCTGTGTCTTCTCTGCTAATGTAATACTGTGCGTTGGCTTGTTTCCCATCACTGTCTGGTCTTTCCCGTCCTTCCCACCAGCCAGGCTATTGTGACTGTTGCACTGATTTCCAGTTCCTGTGCTTAAGGAAGAAGCTATTATGGGAGCTTTCAGCCAAAGTGATAACAATAAAGAAAGGATTTAAGACCAGGAGCAGGAAGAGAGAAGGATGACAGCTATTCTGAAGGCTTTGGAAGGTGAGCAGAACTGCCCTGATGGGAACAGCTTATTATGTTCAGGCAAAATTGCATGCTGTTCAGTGTAAAGGGAACATGTTCATGTACAAATGAGCCCATGCAAAATATTTGCTCATTGAAAGCATAGTCAACTCAATCAACAATCTTTTCTGTAAGAGAAGACTATAGAGGAAAGTTAGCCTCTCTCTCAACCCCTAATACGGCTCCATCTTTCCCAAATCATGAACGTCAAAGCCAGCTAGGCAAGAAGGGAAGTATTTAAAAGCTATTTAAAAGCTGTTATATGTAAAAGCTCTCTTATGTACCCTAAGCTAGTGTATTTGACTTCTGAAAAACTGAATTAAATGAACTGACCTAGACCAATCATTTTGGGGTCATCTCATAGATAGCTGAGCCCCTTTGAGGGTGCTTATGACACTACTATTTATCATTTCAGTTCAGTTCAGTTCAGTCACTCAGTTGTGGCTGACTCTGCGACTCCATGAATCGCTTACTGTCTATCAATGTCTTGATCACCCAGGATCAAATCTGAGCTTTACTTATTAGCTACCCATTCAAATAACCATCCACTGAATAACCACTGTCCATCAGGCACTGTCCTAGGCCTGATCTTCAGAACCTTAGTTTCCCTTGAACCACTTCTTAACGTAGTCCTTCCCTTATGTTCTCAGTTTGGGTTTTCTCTGTCTAGTCTCATGGACTCCACCATCAACTCGAATTCCTTCATGAATCTATTACTGCAAAAGCCCATCCTACTTTTTCAGGTTGCATAAGCAATGGCACCCCACTCCAGTAATCTTGCCTGGGAAAGCCCATGGACGGAGGAGCCTGGTGGGCTGCAGTCCATGGAGTCGCTGAGGGTTAGACACAACTGAGCAACTTGACTTTCACTTTTCACGTTCATGCATTGGAGAAGGAAATGGCAACCCACTCCAGTGATCTTGCCTGGAGAATCCCAGGAACAGGGGAGCCTGGTGGGCTGCCATCTATGGGGTTGCACAGATCTGAAGTGACTTAGCAGTAGCAGCATGGTTAATCTTTGAGTTTATTCTGTGTGCCTCTGCCATCTGCTTGCACAATTCATTTTCACTTCCATAATTTCATTGTTTGTGAGAGAGTTCAAAATTTTCTTTTCCTTGGATGAAACTTGCTTATCATCTAAACACTTCTCCTGGTAATAGCTTCATTTCCCAAGGTTCTTCAGTTCAGTTCAGTTCAGTTGCTCAGTCGTGTCTGATTCTTTGCAACCCCAAGAATTGCAGTACGCCAGGCCTCCCTGTCCATCACCAACTCCTGGAGTTCACTCAGACTCATATCCATCGAGTCAGTGATGCCACCCAGCAATCTCATCCTCTGTCATCCCCTTCTCCTCCTGCCCCCAATCCCTCCCAGCATCAGAGTCTTTTCCAATGAGTCAACTCTTCGTATGAGGTGGCCAAAGTACTAGAGCTTCAGCTTTAGCATCATTCCTTCCAAAGAACACCCAGGACTGATCTCCTATAGAATGGACTGGTTGGATCTCCTTGCAGTACAGGGGACTCTCAAGAGTCTTCTCCAACACCACAGTTCAAAAGCATCAATTCTCCGGTGCTCAGCTTTCTTCACAGTCCAACTCTCACATCCATACATGACCACTGGAAAAACCATAGCCTTGAGTAGATGGACCGTAGTCGGCAAAGAAATGTCTCTGCTTTTGAATATGCTATCTATGCTGGTCATAACTTTCCTTCCAAGGAGCAAGCGTCTTTTAATTTCATGGCTGCAATCACCATCTACAATGATTTTGGAGCCCATAAAAATAGTCTAACACTGTTTCCACTGTTTCCCCATCTATTTACCATGAAGGGATGGGACCAGATGCCATGATCTTCGTTTTCTGAATGTTGAGCTTTAAGCCAACTTTTTCACTCTCCTCTTTCACTTTCATCAAGAGGCTTTTTAGCTCCTCTTCACTTTCTGCCATAAGGATGGTATCATCTGCATATCTGAGGTTATTGATATTTCTCCCAGCAATCTTCATTCCAGCTTGTGCTTCTTCCAGCCCAGCATTTCTCATGATGTACTCTGCATAGAAGTTAAATAAGCAGGGTGACAATATACAGCCTTGACTTACTCCTTTTCCTATTTGGAACCAGTCTGTTGTTTCATGTCCAGTTCGAACTGTTGTTTCCTGACCTCCATATAGGTTTCTCAGGAGACAGATCAGGTGGTCTGGTATTCCCATCTCTTTCAGAATTTTCCACAATTTATTGTGATCCACACAGTCAAAGGCTTTGGCATAGGCAATAAAGCAGAAGTCAATGTTTTTCTGGAATTCTCTTGCTTTTTTGATGATCCAGCAGATGTTGGCAATTTGATCTGTGATTCCTCTGCCATTTCTAAAACAAGCTTGAACATCTGGAAATTCATGGTTCATGTATTGTTGAAGCCTGGCTTGGAGAATTTTGAGCATTACTTTACTAGTGTGTGAGATGAGTGCAATTGTGCAGCAGTTTGAGCATTTTTTGCCATTGCCTTTCTTTGGGATTGGAATGAAAACTGACCCTTTCCAGTCCTGTGGCCACTGCTGAGTTGTCCAAATTTGCTGGCATATTGAGTGCATTACTTTCACAGCATCATCTTTCAGGATTTGAAATAGCTCAGCTGGAATTTATAGTGATGCTTTCTAAGGCCCATTTGACTTCACATTCCAAGATGTCTGGCTCTAGGTGGGTGATCACACCATCATGGTTATCTTGGCTGTGAAGATCTTTTTTGTATAGTTCTTCTGTGTATTCCTGCCACCTCTTCTTAATATCTTCTGCTTCTGTTAGGTCCAGACCATTTCTGTCCTTTATTGAGCCCATCTTTGCATGAAATGTTCCCTTGATATCTCTAATTTTCTTTAAGAGATTTCTAATCTTTCCCATTCTGTTTTTTTTTCTCTCTCTCTCTATTTCTTTGCATTGATCGCTGAGGAAGGCTTTCTTGTCACTCCTTGCTATTCTTTGGAACTCTGCATTCAGATGCTTATATCTTTCCTTTTTTCCTTTGCTTTTCACTTCTCTTCTTTTCACAGCTCTTTGTAAGGCCTCTTCAGACAGTCATTTTGCTTTTTTGCATTTCTTTTCCATGAGGATGGTCTTGATCCCTGTCTCCTGTACAGTATCACGAACCTCCGTCCATGGTTCATCAGGCACTCTATCTATCAGATCTAGTCCCTTAAATCTATTTCTCGTTTCCACTGTATAATCATAAGGGGTTTGATTTAGGTCCTACCTGAACGGTCCAGTGGTTTTCCCTGCTTTCTTTGGTTCTTCACTGTGTTTAAACCTGCCATGCTCTTTTGCCCACTAGCATGTTTTTCACGTTGTTTTCCCTACCTTCTTGCCAAGCTCTGGGCCTCCCCTAATGTTCCTTTGCATTGCAATCTCTCCTGTAGCATTTATTATTTCTACTTCATATTCTACCTTATCTTACTTTCTATTTTTTAAAACATTTTTGTTTTCTCATAAAGATTATATCCTTCTGAGATGCAGATTCTGGATCTTTTATTCATCTTGTCTTACCATGTTTGGCAATAGGTGATCAACAAGTGCTTAGCAAATTTAATGATTTCTCTATAACAACTGGTCAACTATGCTCATTAGTTCCCAAGTGAGCACGTTTTAAAAAGGTGTCATTCTATTTAGATGTCATTCTACTCATGAGAGAAAAGATTCACTTTAAGAATGGTCCTAATGTGGACTTAGGGCCTCCCTGGTGGCTAGTGGTAAAGAATCTGCCTACAATGCAATAGTCACAGGAGACATGGGTTCCATCCTTGGGTGGGGAATATCGCCTGGAAGAGGGCATG
Source organism: Madoqua kirkii (assembly GCA_006408675.1). NCBI lineage: Eukaryota > Metazoa > Chordata > Mammalia > Artiodactyla > Bovidae > Madoqua > Madoqua kirkii. The sequence continues at coordinate 24,770 of SJYC01149004.1, read as the reverse complement.
ACAACCCACTCCAAATATTATTGCCTGGATAATCCCATGAACAGAGGAGCCTGGGCTACAGTCCATGGGGTTGGAAAGAGCTGAACACAACTGAAGCAACTTAGCATGGACGCACACAATATGGACTAAAAATGTTGAATCCTTCATATCGTAAAAGCCACCTTTAGAGGATTACATAATTGTTAATATAACAGTAAAAGCTTACACTTGATTTTCATTTGTAACAGGAAGGTCAGGTTACTTTACTGCAACATCTTCTGGGGCATGTTAATACTGGACAGCCTGACCTCTTACTCCAGCTTAATAATTTTATTTTCTCTAATAACATGGTCTCTATAATGGTGAATTATGATATTTAGAAATGTTTTGAAGACTGCCTTGTATAAAGTGGGTAATTCTGACTACCAAGGACACTTCTCTGCACTAAAATAAGAGATGGCTACAGTTGCCCTTTGCCATAATCCCAGCTGACTTTGGAGAGCATAGTGATGTGGCAAACCAGCTTTCCTTTGTGGAGCTTGTTAAATGTGTATCTTGCCCATATCTAACTGTATCCATTACTGATATTGCCTCAGCCTCCCAGGAATCAGGGAAAAGGGGAGAGGGATGATATGTTTAGTATTTCCAACTTCACATACAGCTGGTTGCTTTAGAGACACATTTACTTCTGAAGTTGTCTTTAAAAAATAGATAGTGTAAGTCTATATCTTAGGGAAAAATATGATATTTAGGAATAACCTTTTAAAGAGTGTTTGTTCTATTACTACTTGTTCATATTTACATGTTTCATATTTGGTATAAAAACTAATTATAAGCAGCCTTCAAATTTACAAAGATTACCTTCCACAGATATAGAAATTAACATGTACAAGCACCTGGTACTACACAGGGATTTACAAAGATGGTTCCCGGCGAAAAGCAGGAAAACCTATGAGCAGAAAAGGTTGAAACTGCCCCCAATTCAGTTTTTTTTTTTTTTAACTGGAAGGTCTGTTTTATATAACTAGCATATTCTATATCTTCTCTGCCTTAGAAAGCAGGGAAAACTTTGCAACCTGCATTTTCTAGCTTTTGTAAAAACTATCCTCTGGTGATCTTTAATGATGTGCTTGTGCTGGACTTGCAAGTGTGCACGAGATAGGAGGGGCTCTTCTCCCACTTATGAACCCACTTCTTGGGAGCAGGGCAGAAGGGGGCTCTCCTCTCTCCCTGAGCACTACCCTTGCCAAACAAGAGCAATTAAAGTAGATATTTGACACAACAGAAAAAAGGAAACATGTTATAATAATGTCCTGGTGTTATGCTGAAAGAAGTGGTCATATTATATTAAATAAGGGTGTGTTTACCAATAAATATTTTACTACAGTGTATCCAAAGAACTTAAGGCCCTCCAACCTGCCCTCAACTTTCCCAGCTCTTTGAGAAAGAGGTAAGAAATCAAGATGGAACAATATAACTGAAGTCCAATACGCTGGGGGAAAGGTTGGAGGGGTGAAAAATGTATCTGGTATTTTTGCTCTAAGTATCTTTGCTACAATCATTTGTCTTGCACAACTAACTGGCCAAAAGACAATTTTGCCTTAAAACATGTAATAACAAAATTAAACATACAAGAGAGACATTGAAAAGGATGTAATGGAAACATGACAAATTAATAATGAAAACCTAACAAGATTTTATCATGAAAAATGAAAATGCAAAAATTAGTTGAATACAGTTAAATGTGTGTTCATTCATGATTATAATTGTATTTGGGTATACCTTAGAGAAAGCAATGATACTTCCTTTATCAAAGTTGATCATTAAGGATTTGAGATCTAATATCAGATGTAAGTTAGTTATGATATAAAAAGCAAGATTACTGTTAAGTCTTTTAAATTTCCTTGGAAGCAAAATGAGCACAAGAGAGATGCTGCTATTTCTTATCCATATATATGTGAATAATTGGTAGTGCATATCTGGACTACATGTAAATGTTCTATCACATGCCCATTCCCTGTATTTTGCCAAACTGTCTAAGCCAGATTCTGTGTTGAATACCAAAATTCTATCTACACCATGGTCTCCACTATCAAAATAGCAAAAAGTCTTCACCATTTTCAAGAAACTTGTTTTCATCAGGAATCATGTAACCATTTCTTTTTTGGATCACAGGAGGAGATTGATTCTTATTTTGCCTCCAGCTTCTAATATTGTGTGATAAATTGGGTAAAGGTAGCATGAGAGGGCAAGCTGCTGTATCGAAATCAGCCAAAGAATTGATAATTAATGCTCTTGCAGACTATGGTGAATTACCAGCTGCCTCTTTTATACTTATCATAGCTCGGTAAATTTTTAATTTTAATGAGTGGGAAGGATTTGCTCATTGAAGGATTTGCAAACAGATATGTTATTTTCTAGTCCAGTCTAACATAATGTGCAGGCTGGCTTTAAACTATTATGTCACACTTCCAGTAAGTTTTCTTATCACTGTGCTTTTGTAAGTAGGTATATGTAGTTGTTATCCACTATTTTAAGACTGTCATGTCTCCTTGTCACTGTCTAGATGATTACGAGCCCTAAGATTTATATAATATAAAAATATGGGAGCTCTGTATTTATGGAGACATGAACCTTAACTGTCAATCAGTTGTAACCAGACTATCAAACCAGACTATCAAACAGTTATCTTCTCTTTTACAGGGAAATTAACTTATGGCCCATTAATTGTGTAGTGAAACAGCTGTGGCAAAGATTCTTACAACAGGGATACCTAGAACCAGCGATCAGGTGCTCTGGACTGTCAGGGGAGGTGAGCAAGAGGGAATAAATCAGAAAAGGAGAAAATCCTTTACACTGAGCTGAGATGGTGCCAATTTGGAGCAATGGGCAATTTTTAAAAGATTTTTTGATGTGGACCATTTTTAAAGTTTTTATTGAATTTGTTACAATATGGCTTCTGTTCTTTTTTTTTTTTTCAATTTTTTAACCACAAGGTATGTGGGATCTTAGGTCCCCAACCAGAGATCAAATCCACACCCTTTCATTGGAAAGCAAAGTCTAAACCACTGGGCTGTCAGTGAAGTCCCTGGAGCAATGAACAATTGAAGAGGAAAAATAAAGCGCTGTTTGGCTCCATCTTCTGGCTAGATGTAATCTAATTATTTAATAGTATCATCTCCTTTCTGACAATATATTCCCCATCCCTTTCAAATGTCGTTGTTCAGTTGCTAATCATGTCAGATTCTTTGCAACCCCAGGAACTGCAGCACACGAGGCTTCCCTATCCTTCACTTTTTCCCAGAGTTTGCTCAGACTCATGTCCACTGAGTCCACGATGCCATCCAACCAACTCATCCTCTGTCACCCTCTTCTCCTCCTGCGTTCAATCTTTCTCAGCATCAGAGTCTTTTCTAATGAATCAGTTCTTTGCATCAGGTGACCAAATTACTGGAGCTTCAGCTTCAGCATCAGTCCTTCCAATGAATATTCAGGGTTAATTTCCTTTAGGATTGAGAGGTTTGATCTCCTTGCTGTCCAATAATTGGGGCATCAAAAATATACACAGAGAACAAGACACATAACTCCTAGAGGAGCAGGTCACTGGAAGACACAGCTTCTGAATGAAATGCGTATACTTTGCATAGAGGCACCCAGCTGCTATTTCACTCGCAGCACTGCCTCCTCTTTCTTCTCTGATGCCCTCACTCAGATCCTCCGCCTCTGCATGACCCCTTTCCAGGAGTGCTATACTCTGCCTTATGCACTTCCGTAATGGCTCTAAGTCATACACTAAGAACACATAACTCCTAGAGGAGCAGGTCACTGGAAGACACAGCTTCTGAATGAAATGCGTATACTTTGCATAGAGGCACCCAGCTGCTATTTCACTCGCAGCACTGCCTCCTCTTTCTTCTCTGATGCCCTCACTCAGATCCTCCGCCTCTGCATGACCCCTTTCCAGGAGTGCTATACTCTGCCTTATGCACTTCCGTAATGGCTCTAAGTCATACACTAAGGGGTCCCAGAGGAGTGGATAGTCTACCCATTCTCTAATTATTTCTTTCTTGTTGTTCCACTGTACCCTCAAAGCCTACAGGTATTTCTGTCTTTAGGAACTAGAAAAGCCATGTATTCTTTGTTCTAAAAGAGTGCATGGAAATTTAAGTTTAAAACTCTCCTAGCTGTAGGCTGCCTGGGGAGATGGGCAAATGAAAAAAGAGGCAAACATCCCAGAGTAACTCACAGACAAGTACAACACCAGCAACAGCCTCGTTCTGCAGAAGCTGCTAGTTGTCAAGTTTTCTCAGCTCTCTCTCTGGCTGGGAGCCTGAATGGCTTTCTAATGTCTGTCTAAATTAACCTCTGGTTATTGAAAGTCAAGACCCATTTGTATGAGTCAAGAAAGAAGCTGTTCTCCTGAAATCGTGGTGGCCTTCAGCCATGCAGGAGCAGCCCAGAGTTTCTGGTGAGGTGAGAACATTGATTTTCCTCCGACTTGCACAACTCACCTTTTCACACTCCAGAAAACCTGGCAGAAAACATGTTGGTGCTCAGGATCAAGTGACTGAATTGAGGTTGCCATGACTCCCTACCCACCCTCGATGCCATTTTCTATCACTGGTGTAAGTAGAAGAAAAGCTGTGAGCAGAGATAGTTGTGTAACAAGGACAGTTTTCTAGCTTGACTCACATCATGTGAAGAATGACTAAGGACTGCATTTTACTCTGCTCTATAAATCCTAGTTTAATTTTTTTTTTAATTTTTTAAAGTCTTTAAAAAATTGTTGAATTTGTTACAACATTGCTTCTGTTCTGTGTTTTGGTTTCTTGGCCACAAGGCATGTGGGATCTTAGCTTTCCAACAAGGGGTTGAACCAGCACCTCCTGCACTGGGGGCTTCCCAGGTGGTGCTAGTGGTAAAGAATCCGGCTGTCAATGCAGGAGACATAAGAGATGCGATTTGATCCCTGGGTTGGGAAGATCCCCGGACGAGGGCATGGCAACCCACTCAAGTATTCTTGCCTGGAGAATCCCATGGGCAGAGGAGCCTGGTGGGCTACAGTCCTTAGGGTCTCAGAGAGTCAGACATGACTGAAGTGATTTGGCATGCATGCATGCACCTGTATTGGAAGGCAAAGTCTCAAACACTGGACTGCCAGGGAAGTTCTCCATATTAATTTTTAAGTGCATATTCCACCCTAGTGACAGTACTTGAAAAATAATGCTTGCCCTCTAAACCATCTTTGAAAGAAATTTCTTCCTGATGTTAAACATTTGAAGACAGAGTAGAACAGTAGCTGACATCCACCTTTGGACTGGTACCCACTTACCTCTGTGTGACCATGGGCAAACTGTTCAAACTTCTTGTGCCTCTGTTTTACCATCTATAATATGAAGATAATAAGAAATTCTACTTTAGAAAGATGGTGTGAGAAATAAAATAGTTAATCCATAGAAATCCAGCAAAAACTGCCTAAGCTTCCCTGGGCTTCCCTTGCAGCTCAGTTGGTAATGAGTTTGCCTGCAATGCAGGAGACCCAAGTTCAATTCCTGGATCGGGAAGATTCTCTGGAGCAGGAAATGGCAACCCACTCCAGTACCTTTGCCTGGAGAATCCCATGGACAGAGGAGCCTGGCAGGCTACAGTCTATGGGCTCACAAGAATTGGGCATGACTGAGCAATGTGCGTGTGCACGCGCATGTGCACACACACACACACACACACACACACACACACAAGCTTCCATGGTGGCTCAGACCTTAAAGAATCCTGCTGCAATGCAGGATACATGGGTTTGAACCCCGGGTTGGGAAGATTCCCTGGAGGAGAGCATGGCAACCCACTCTAATATCCTTGCCTGGAGAATCCCTATGGACAGAGGAGCCTGGTGGGCTACAATCCATGGGGTTGCAAAGAGTCAGACATGACTGAGTGACTAAGCACAGCACAGCACAGCAAAGGGCATATAAACACTCAAAAACCATTAATTTATTTACAGAAAATCTAAGACCATTGGGCCAAAGGTGGCAACATGATTTTTGGATCTTTCTAGATATCACATTAAAAAGGTAAAACTAGATAAGAAGATTAAAAAAAAAACAACTCATGAACAACACAAAAAACTGACAAGAGTGTCCCCATTAACACCCAAATCCAAGCAGTGTGTGTGCTTAGTCACTCAGTCATGTCTGACTCTTTGCCACCCCATGGGCTGTAGCCCACCAGGCTCCTCTGTCCATGGGGATTCTCCAGGCAAGGATATTAGAGTGGGTTGCCATGCCCTCCTCCAGATACAAGCAGATGGGAACAGATTACCGATAACCATAAAAACTAGAAGTTTCAGCTTCCATGTGGGGAGAAACATAGGAAAGAAGAAGACGTCTGTCACACCTGAGATTAAGAGAGTTCTCACGTCCTCACTTGTAGATGTTCACTACAAGTACAGAATGCCAGTTTGAGAAACTGGGAGAGACTTTACCCAATCCCATAGCAGTACTGACAGCCTGGGGATGAGGACAGGAGGGGCTGAAGCAGGCTGGCACGGGGACTCTGTGTACTAGTCACGATGCTGTTCATAACAGAAACACACGTCGAGGAGAAATGATTAGATGTGAGTAAAAATTGAGGACAGAGACATTAGTGATGAAGGAGAGAGAAGGTCCAGACAAAAACTGGGGAGGAGAAAGAGCTACAAAATTTCAGGAAAAAAATCTGCCCCCCCCCTTTTTTTAACACCACGCAAAAACTTGAAAGGGAATTGTGCAGTTATCAACTCTGTCTTGAAGCTTGCTTCTTTTTAAACACTAGGAAAAATAAATTCACATTAAAATGAACAATAGTAAGTTAAATACTATATCACACTTAAAATATATACTATTTCAAAAATCTTTTATAAATTGAGAATATAATACAAGAGATAAATGAACAATATAAGTCAGAATGGGAAATAATTAGAAATAGTGACAACTCAAAAAATAATTTAGAAATATAAATTTTTTCTTTAAAATTTTTTTTGGATTTGTTTAAAGTATAACTGTGTACAGTATTATTTGTTATGAGTGTACAACATAGTAATTTACAATTTTAAAAACTTCTACTCCATTTGTAGTTACTATAAAATATTGGCTGTATTCTCTGTATTGTGCAATGTCCTTGTAGCTTATTTATTTTATACATAATAGTTTGTACCCCTAATCCTCTACCGCTGTCTTGCCTCTCCCAACCTTTCCTTTCCCCACTGGTAACCATTAGTTTATTGTCTCTAAATGTGAATATGTTTCTTTTTTGTTATATTCACTAGGCTGTTTTATTTTTCAGATTCCACATATAAGTGGAATCATACAGTATTCCACTTCGTTCATTCATTCCATATATACAGTATTTGTCTCTCCCTGTCTGACTTATTTAACTTAGCATATTAGCTTCCAAGTACATGAATTTTGTTGCAAAAAGCAAATTTTATTCTTTTTTATGACTGAGTAGTATTCCACCGTGTGTGTGTGTGTGTGTGTGTGTGTGTGTGTGTGTGTGTGTGTTTTCCACACCTTCTTTATTCCTCACAATAGACTCCACTTCTGAACTTCAGCCCCATACTACCCACCTCCTTTGGCTCCTTAACCCCAGCACCCTCTTGTCTTTCCCGGGTCTTCAACTAACTCCTCACCACCTACCTCCTCTTTAGCTGCCATCCTAGTCTAATACTCCCCTTATCCCCCTCCTTCCTACCTCTAATGACTTTTTGCACAGCCTCTTCCATCCAAATTGAAACAGAGGAAGTAAAACTGTCACTCTTTGCATAGAGCAAATAGAAAACCTTAGTCTTCATCAAAAAACTAATAGAATCAATAAATGAATCCAGTAAAATTGCAGGATGATATAAGATTAATCTAAGAAATCTGTTGCTTTTATATACGCTAATAATAAACTACTAGAAAGAGAAGTCAAGAAAATATCCTATTTAGAATTACATCAAAAACAATGAAGTACCTTGGAATACACTTAACTAAGGATTTGAAAGACCTGTACTCTGAAAACTATGAGACATTGATGAAGGAAATTGAAGACAGTATAAATAGATGGGAAGACATCCCTTGTTTATGGATTGGAAGAATTAATGTTGTTAATATACCCATACTACCAAAAGTAATCTATGTATTTAGTGCAATTCTTATCAAAATACCCTTGACATTTTCCCCAGATGTATCAAATAATGCTAAATTTTACAAGGGACCACAAAGGACCCCAAATAGCCAAGACAGTCTGTAGAGAAAAGAACAAAGCTGAAGGTATCATGCTCCTGATTTTAGACTCCCTAGAAAAGCTACAGTAATTAAAACAGCATGGTACTGGCACAAAAAACAAACACATATTTAGATAAGCTTCCTGGTTGTTCACAAGCCTCTATTCTTCTTCCTGATGGTCATTAGTTTGAACTTGAACCCAAACCAGCATTTCTGCTTAAGGATTCTACCTCTATTCCTCCACTCTGAAAACAAGAGCAAACACCCCTCAAAATTTTTTTAGATAAATTTTCTAGGCTTAACACTATAATAACTCAGAATTAAACTCCCGGGACCCTTTGAGGGTTGCTCACAACATCTATGTCTTTGAATCTGTGAGTCTTGGCCATGAATAATCTAAGTGGATTCTTTTGCTCAGCAGTTGCCCACCTCATCATTGAGCTGCAGCATCAAATCCAATCTGGCCACACAGGCCCACCTGGCAGGCCCAGAGAAATCTGGGCAGTGCCTCATTCTGCAGCTGGGGAGTTTGGACCCTGACGAACCATGTCTCTCTTGCTGGGCAATTTACACAGCAGCATGGAGTTCTGACATTTTAAAAAAGCCTTTAGAATATGCTCAGGAGCTGCTGTGGAAGTTTTGGCTGCACAGAAGATAAGTCTAAGACGTCAGAAATAAAAACACAGGATTATTGATAGAAAAATCCAGACTCTAGTTCTTTTTTTAAAATTTATTTATTTTTAATTAGAAGATAATTGCTTTACAATGTTGTGTTGGTTTCTGCCATTTATCAACATGAGTCAAACATAGGTATACAATGCATATGTATCCTTCCTCCCACCTCCCACTCCACCCCACCCCTCTAGGTTGTCATAGAGCACTGACTTGAGCTCCCTGTGTCCCACAGCAAATTCCCACTGGTTATCTATTGTGCATATGGTGATGGATATGTTTCAGTGCTACTGTCTCAATTCATTGCACCCTCTCATTTCTCTGCTGTGTCCGCAAGTCTGTTCTCCATGTTTGCATCTCTATTGCTGCCCTGCAGATAGATTCATCAGTACCATTTTTCTAGATTCTATATATATGCATTAATATACAATGCTTGTTTTTCTCTTTCTGACTTATTTCACTCTGTATGATAGGCTCTCGGTTCATCCACCTCACTAGAACTGACTCAAATGTGTTCCTTTTTGTGGCCAAAAAGGCAGAGGAACCAGAGATCAAATTGCCAACATCTGCTGGATCATCAAAAAAGCAAGAGGGTTCCAGAAAAACATCAATTTCTGCTTTATTGACTATGCCAAAGCCTTTGACTATGTGGATCACAATAAACTGTGGAAAATTCTGAAAGAGATGGGAATACCAGACCACCTGACCTGCCTCTTGAGAAATCTGTATGCAGGTCAGGAAGCAACAGTTAGAACTGGGCATGGAACAACAGACTGGTTCCAAATAGGAAAAGGAGTACATCAAGGCTGTATATTGTCACCCTGCTTATTTAACTTATATGCAGAGTACATCATGAGAAATGCTGGACTGGAAGAAACACAAGCTGGAATCAAGATTGCCGGGAGAAATATCAATAACCTCAGATATGCAGATGACACCACCCTTATGGCAGAAAGTGAAGAGGAACTAAAAAGCCTCTTGATAAAAGTGAAAGAGGAGAGTGAAAAAGTTGGCTTAAAGCTCAACATTCAGAAAACGAAGATCATGGCATCTGGTCCCCTCACTTTATGGCAAATAGATGGGAAAACAGTGGAAACAGTGTCAGACTTTATTTTTGGGGGGCTCCAAAATCACTGTAGATGGTGACTGCAGCCATGAAATTAAAAGACGCTTACTCCTTGGAAGGAAAGTTATGACCAACCTAGACAGCATATTCAAAAGCAGAGACATTACTTTGCCAACAAAGATCCGTCTAGTCAAGGCTGCAGTTTTTCCGGTAGTGATGTATGGATGTGAGAGTTGGACAAAAAAGAAAGCTGAGTGCTGAAGAATTGATGTTTTTGAACTGTGGTGTTGGAAAAGACTCTTGAGAGTCCCTTGGACTGCAAGGAGATGCAACCAGTCCATCCTAAAAGAGATCAGTCCTGAGTGTTCATTGGAAGGACTGATGCTGAAGCTGAAACTCCCAATACTTTGGCCACGTGATGCAAAGAGCTGACTCATTTGAAAGACTGGGGGCAGGAGAAGGGGACGACAGAGGATGAGATGGTTGGATGGCATCACTGACTTGATGGACATGAGTTTGAGTAAACTCCAGGAGTTGGTGATGGACAGGGAGGCCTGGCATGCTGCAGTCCATAGGGTTGCAAAGAGTCAGACATGACTGAGTGAACTGAACTGAACTGAACTTCCTTATCCACCAATATGTACATTTAACACATTCTTTTGTTTTAGAATGTCATTCCTGGACTTTACTCTGCAAAAAATCATTCAAGTGCTGTCTTTATTTTCGGGGTCTCTTCACGTTTTCTTGAAGCCGTTGTTAAATCACATAAATTATGGGTGATGAATACTGTATCTCAGAATTCCTTGGGACTTTGGCTAATAATAGTGGTAATAAGTAACACTTGGGTGCTTACTTTGTGCCTGGCACTTTTACGTGTGTTAAAATTTAAGTTTTTACTGTTGTAATGTAGAAAACTTTCCTCATTCTCATTGTAAATGTGTGGAAATGGAGACCTACAAAAACTCAGTGATTTACCCATGGTCACAGGGCTAGTAATTGAAGGAGTTCACTTTGAAATCCATGTGTATCTACTTTCTTACTGTGCTACAAAATTTAGTGTAAATTTTTCAAAGAATGTATTCAGTGCTAATTTATGGTGGTAAAATTCAACTCTCCTCCCCTCTCCCACTTTGTGTCACATATTACTCACTGGCAGCCACTGATTGAAAGTTGACAGCCAGTGATTTAAGGAAATAATCGTTTGTTGAAATCTGTCTTACCTTACTTAGAGATAACATTTTCTTCCATAATCATATATATTATAGCACTTATAATCTAGATTATCTATTCCCTGAAAGGATAGGGCTCTTTCACTGAAATTGGCTGCCATGGAAAAACTCCATTTTTAGCTGTCTTTTGCCTTTCCTTTTAAAAACAACGTGTGTTTAAAGGCACCTCAGAGTGAGCTTGCGCCACCCTTATCCCAGCAGGTAAAAGAGTCTTTTTCCAGCACAGTGTACTCAAGGTTGTCCACCCTACGCGGGGACTGATACAAATGGTGTTGATCATGCGTTCTGAAGTTGATAAATCAGGGAAATGACTTTACCTGAAAATTCTGTAGTTTTGATTACTCTGGTTAAATCAGTTTTTAAAGCCCTATTTTATCATAAATTTATATTAAGGATATTTTTAGAAGTCTTTTTAAAGGCATACATCTATGCATATATTACTGTAGTTTGGCAAAAAAAAAGTGAGAAATCTGTTTATTTCATATTTTTTTTCTCCCCCAGATCTATAAGACATACCGACACAGTATCTTTGCTTTTACTCATGTACTTATTCCTGTCTGGATTATTCATTATTATCTCAAGTATCATGTGACTGTAAGTATGCTTTAAGTATGTGTTTTTCAGAATTTATTTATTTTAAAAAATACTTGTTTATTTAGTATATTTGACTGCGCTGGGTCTTTGTTGCTGTGGGCAGGCTCTCTCCAGGTACAGCGAGTGGGGACTGCTCTGCACTGCAGCACACTGGCTTCTTATTGTGGTGTCTTCTCTTGTTGCGAAGAACAGGCTCTAGGGCAGTGGGCTCAGTAGTTGTAGCACATAGGCTAAGTTGCCCCCTGGCAACTGGGATCTTCCCCAACCACGGTTGGAACTTGTGTCCCTGGCATTGACAGGCAAATTGGTAACTACTGGACCACCAGGGAAATCCCAGAAGATATTGTTAATATTGCACAAAATTATTTCCTCTATGGGTTTGCCTTACCCTCTTCTACTTAGTTGAAGTAATCTGCCACTTATAACTGGTCTTGAATTAGTTTGAATCCTTTTCAGTAGACAGCTTAATGAAACTTAACTAATTGCATGGTTTTTCAGAAACTCAATTTTTAAAAATAATTGTATTTTTTATTGTTTTTGGCTGTGCTGGGGCTTCATTGCTACACGGGCTTTTCTCGAGGGGGCTTTTTCTAGTTGCAGCATGCAGGCTTCTCATTGCAGTGGCTTCTCTTGTTGCAGAGCACAGCCTTGAGGGTGCACATGCCTCAGTATTTGTGATGCACGGGCATCCCCACAGCATGTAGGCTCTTCCCGGATCAGGGATTGGATGCATGTCTCCTGCAGTGGCAGGCTGATACATTTAACACAGAGCTACCAGGAATGTCCCAGAAGATTTAATCTTTATATTAGTTGGTTACAACTTGAATAGTAGTTCCTCGTAGAAATGATGTTTTAATGATCAGGAATGTAGTTGATCTAATAATACTGGTGCAAAATGGGGGTCTGAGTCTGGAAAGGAGAACAGAATTTCTGCTCCTTTTTTATTGAGCACAGATCTGATACAAGATGGAATTCAAAATGGATAAAGATCTTTGTCATCATTTCCTTTTCCTTTGTTCTATCTGGTTTTTCACAACCTACTTTCTTTAGAATTCAGTGTGTCCAGAACATCTGCATGTGATGATTGAACTCAGCCTGTTGCCTTATTTTAAAGGCTCAGGATACCTTGGTAGGGGCTCTCCAGGTGGCATTAGCGGCAAAGAACCTGCCTTCCAATGCTGAAGACATGAGACACGGGTTTGATCCCTGGGTTGGGAGGATCCCCTGGAGGAGGGCACGGCAGCCCACTCCAGTATTCTTGCCTGGAGAATCCCATGGACAGAGGAACCTGGTGTGGGCTACAGTCCATAGGGTTGCAAAGAGTTGGAGACGACTGAAGCGACTTAGCACAGGATACCTTGGTGTAGCATGTTAGATCCCAGGCATGGTGAGGAAAGAGTACATTTCAGGGAGTGGAATGGAAAAAGAGTGGTGATAGTTGCCTGCCCAGCGTGGAGTCTTACAACCCAAAGAGTGAGGAGGATATTCTTGTACCCAAAGGATACCTTGGTGTAGCATGTTGATCCCAGGCATGGTGAGGAAAGAGTACATTTCAGGGAGTGGAATGGAAAAAGAGTGGTGATAGTTGCCTGCCCAGCGTGGAGTCTTACAACCCAAAGAGTGAGGAGGATATTCTTGTACCCAGCGATGAATGTTAGGTCCTGAATGGGTGGGGGTTGGGGGGGTTGATGAGTTTACCTGTTTGGATAGCTGCAGCAGCAGCAACCTGGGGTAGGAGACTGGATCCTAAGCATGGAGAGGAGGACATCAGGGAGAAGTGTGGTTTGGGGCAGTGATGGAGTTGGCAAGCCAGAGTAAAATGTCAGAACCTGAATGAGGTGAGGAGGTTATTTATATTGGAGTGTGGGGTGGTGAAGATAGGTTGGTTTTATGCATGTTGAATTCTATGTGGCAGGCAGTGAGAAGCTTTCCATTTTTAAATACGAGAGTGAGTTGATAAAGTGATACACAGTAAGTCTCCTACATATGAATGAATTCCATTCTGAGAGCACGTTCATTAAATCCAGTTGTTGTTTTTTTTTTTAAGTGCAACCAAATTATCCTAGGTACCCAACTAACACAGTGGTCTATGAAGTACTGTACTGTAGTAGGTTTATAGTATTTTTCACACAAATAATACATAAAAGTGACAGTGAACAACAAAAGTACCTTGAAAAGTACAGGAATACAGTACAACAGCTGACATACAGGGGCTGGCATCAGGTGAATGAGTAAGGAGTTACTAACTGGAGGAGGGAGAGGGGGTGGAAGATGATAGAGCTGAAGGATTATCAGTAATAGGAGATGGGGGGCAAGCTGCAATTTTACTCAGGCCTTAGGTGATTGGGCATGCAGACACATTTACATCTTTGAAAGTTTGTAACTTGAAGGTTTGTGTGTAGGAGGCTTGATCTGTTTTGGAAACAGTGACTTTATTTTCTTGGGCTCAAAAGTCACTGCAGATTTTGACTGCAGTCAAAGACACTCCTTGGAAGAAAAGCTGTGACCAACCTAGACAGCATATTAAAAAGCAGAAACATTACTTTGCCAACAAAGGTCTGTCTAGTCAAGGCTATGGTTTTTCCAGTGGTCATGTGTTGATGTGAGAGTTGGACTGTGAAGAAAGCTGAGCACTGAAGAATTGATGCTTCTGAACTGTGGTGTTGGAGAGGACTCTTGAGAGTCCCTTGGACTGCAAGGAGATCCAACCAATCAATCCTAAAGGAAATCAGTCCTGATTATTCATTGGAAGGACTGATGCTGAAGCTCCAATACTTTGGCCACCTGATGCAAAGAACTGACTCACTGGAAAAGACTCTGATGCTGGGAAAGAGTGAAGACAGGAGGAGAAGGGGATGACAGGATGAGATGGTTGGATGGCATCACCGGCTCAATGGACAAGAGTTTGAGCAAGCTCTGGGAGGTGGTAATGGACAGGGAAGCTTGGCATGCTGCAGTCCATGGGGTCTCAGAGAGTCGGACACAACTGAGTGACTGAACTGAACTCATCTATTTGAAGTGAAGTGAATTCGCTCAGTTGTGTCCAACTCTTTGCGACCCCACGGATTATACCCCACCAGGCTCCTCCCTCCATGGGATTCTCCGGGCAAGAGTACTGGAGTGGGTTGCCATTTCCTTCTCCATCTATTTAGGAAAACAAAAAACATAGAACTGTAGGGCGAGTTGGAAGGAGGAAAGTACTGATGTCAGGCAAATCAGCAGAGGCTGTTGCAGTTTACTAGATGTTAGTTGATGAGAATCTGATTAGGGCAGAGATAATAGGAATGAAAAAGTAGTGAGCCAGAGATACTTTTAAAAGAAATAACCCAAGATGGGGATGAAATAAAATTTCACAGTCATTTTGACTCTAAAATTTTTAGCCTTGAAAGTTCAGGGAAGCAAAATTTGCCACTCCACAATGTCTCTTTGGCAGATTAAAATGACACACTGCTACTGCTAAGTCGCTTCAGTCGTGTCTGACTCTGTGTGACCCCATAGACGGCAGCCCACCAGGCTCCCCTGTCCCTGGGATTCTCCAGGCAAGAACACTGGAGTGGGTTGCCATCTCCTTCTCCAGTGCATCAAAGTGAAAAGTGAAAGTGAAGTCGCTCAGTCTGTCCGACCCTCAGCGACCCCATGGACTGCAGCCTTCCAGGCTCCTCCGTCCATGGGATTTTCCAGGCAAGAGTATTGGAGTGGGGTGCCATTGCCTCCTCCGAAAATGACATAAGCTGCTCCCATTATGTTTCTATTGGACAGTGTTAGACAAGAGATAGAGCTTCCCTGGTGGCTCAGATGGTGAAAAATGTGCCTGCAATGCAAGACACCCCGGTTTAGTCCCTGGGTCAGGACGATCCCCTGGAGAATCCCCTGGAAAAGGGAATGGCTACCCACTCCAGTATTCTTGTCTGTAGAAATTCCATGGACAGAGGAGCCTGGCGGGCTGCAGTCTATCAGGTCACAAGAATTGGTCAAGACTGAGCAACTAACACTTTCACTAACTTCTTAAAATAATGTAGATTAGAAGACCTGTTCCAAGAAGGGAACTATCACCATAGATAACTATCATATGAACTCTAGATGTGATAGACAGGAAGGAACTTAGCAAAGGCTATTGAAATCCCCTACTGTGTCCCATCATCTCTCATGGTCCAGCAGACGTTTGTTTCCCAAACTTTTGCTTTTCCATCTCCATGTGAATTGCCTTCCTCTCCAGTTAAGTCCCAAACACTTACTCCCAGGGTCCGCTTTTGCCTTTAGCCTAAGATGGTATTTAACTCATTTGGGGAGTTACTTGGTTCTCCTGGGTCTCTCCCATGTGTAGATGTTACTGAATTTTGTTTGCTTTTCTCCTATTAATCTATCTCATGTCAACTTAATTCTTAGACCAACCAGAAGAGCCTAGAAAGGTAAAGGAAAATTTCTTCCTCCACACTAAGGTTATAAGAAGGACTTTGTAAAGGAAGGCTTTCTGGTGATGGGGAAGAAGTAAATCTGCTTAGGCGCCATGTGCTGCCCTGTCAGTTTCTGTGGAAGTTTGAGTGGACATGGGCTGTCTTACATGGTAGAAACATGAGATTAGTGGAGGCCAGTGGGAATGAAGAATTGGGGGTTAGTGTTTCACTTTGTAAACCAACAGAAAATCTTTCTTCAGCCATTAAAAGGGGGCAAGCAATGTATGGCTAGAGTGTAGTTACATTTCTGTCATTGATGAGCTTAGACAAAGTTTTATATTCATATTCACTTACACGTCCACAGCCCACTTTATATCATGATGGTGGTGTCCAACTCTTGTGACACTATGGACTGCAGGCTCCTCTGTCCATGGGAATCTCCAGGCAAGATTACTGGGGTGGGTTGCCATTTCCTTCTCCAGAGGATCTTCCCAACCCAAGAATCAAACCTGGGTCTTCTGCACTGCAGGCAGATTTTTTCCTGACTGAGCTATGAGGATAGCCTTGTATCATTATACTTCTTTTTTTTTTTTCAGTGTCTTAACATGCAGGACCATAGAGAAGAAAAAAAATATTACTGTCTGTGAAAATTTTTTAAGACATCTAAGAGTGGTTTTTATGTGCAGAAATAACTGTTCCAGTTACCTGAAATATAAATTAATATTCAATTTCTTGGTTTCAAATTTTAAAACTTTTCTTAATTTTTTTAAATTCAATTTTAAAATTCTGTTAACTAGATACACATCTAGTAAAATATGAACAGTCTCTCTTCTTTGTTCTTATTATCTTTGAATAATTCAAATTGAATTTCCATAAAACAATTCCACTTACAAACATCATCAAATTCTCTTAAATGTTTTAAGCTGAATTTATATATTTTATATATTCAGTTTTATTTATAAGTATTTTTGACAGGGGTCCCAACCTCAGGATCAACCTCCAGGTTCTACTGCCTAATGATCTGAGATGGAGCTAATGTAATAATAATAGAAATAAAGTGACGGTGAATGTAATGTGCTTGAATCATCCTGAAATCACTCCCCACCTCACCCCCATGGAAAAATTATCTTCCAGGAAACTGACTCCAGGTGCCAAAAATGTTGGGGACCGCTGAATTTTACAGGACACGTTAATGACCCTGAAAAGAAAAATCTTTTAAAATTTATAATTCACACACTAAATGCATTTTAACTAGAATCCTTATTAAATTTGACATTCACCTGTTTATACCCTGGCTTAATTTACCTTGTCATAGCTATATTTAACTGAATATTTCTGATGGAAAAAATACTTATCTCCTCAAATAAAAAGATTTTAACTACCTGCGGTTGCTGGGTTGACAATTTGAGCCATTAATATGGTGGCTTATCTGAGGAATTCATACTTCTAGATGATTTTTCCTGGATAGATGAACATAATTAAAGGTTTTGTGTCAGTAGATGTCCACAGGCCTCTCCTTTATTCTTTCTCTTGGTTTGGGTAGGCCTTCATCCTCAGTACTGTTACAGCCAGTTCACTTCAGCTAATACCTTTATGCTGCATTAAACTGAATATTCTCTGTGAAGATATTTCAGTATCTTCTTGCCTCTGGCTGCAGTTTTTAGAGACATTTGAACGTCCTCACATTGTTTTATGAGTTTCTCTCCTGCTTTTGGTTCCAATTTGCCAAAGTCTTACATCATGCCAATAATCTTTTAAATTTTTGGTGTGGTATCTTGTACAGATGTGTATGCCTCATAAGTACATTTATTTAGCACTTCCTGTGTACAAGGCACTGTTCTAAACACTGTAGGGATATGGCACCGAACAAGGCAGATTGAGTCCTTGTCTTCATGAATGTTTGTTCTAGTCTTGGAGACTGGCAGTAAACAGATAAGCAAATGTTGGAAGTTAACGTTACAGCAGGTGGTTAAGTCTGTAGAAGAACAACTTAAGGGTAAAAGACTAGAGAATGATAGGGACTGCTATTCAAATTAAGCTTCTTTGAGGAAATGCTCTTTGAAAACCGTTAATGAACTGGGGATATAGAGGAAAGCGTTTCAGGCAGAGGAATCATGAAGTGGGAGGGTTCTGAGGCACAAGCAGACCTTACAGATGGTACTAACGCAGAGGAGCCACTGCAGCTCCAGTGCAGGCGGTGGGGTGGGGGGAGATAGTATGAGATCAGAGAGTTGGCCAAGGATGTTGGGCTTTTTTTTCCTTAAGAATTATGAAACTTTGAGCAGAGGAGTGATGCATCTTAATCACTGTAGGAACTTCCGTGGTGGTCCAGTGGTTAGGACTCTGAGTTCCCAATGCAGAGGCCCTAGGTTTGATCCTTGGTCAGGGAGCTAGATCCTATGTGCTGCATGCCACAACTAAAGATCCTGCATGCTGCAACTAAGACCCAGTGCAGCCAAATAAATATTAAAAAAAAAAAAAATCACTCTACTCTTTCTGCAGTGTGGAGAATAGACTGTAGGAAGGCACATGCAGAAGCCAAGAGACTAGTAGGTGAAAAAATGGTAGCAGCTTGGACGAGGGTAGTAGTATATTAGAAGTGGTGAGAAGCACTTAGATTCAGGACAGATCCTCAAGGTGGAATCAGCAGGATCTGCCAAGAAGTCAGGGTTTTTGGCCTTTGTAACTAGGAGAATGAAAGTGCCATTGCAGAAATAGGGAATAGTTTGGGGCTGAGGATATTAAGTGTTGGGCCTGGTTAAGTTTGCAATGCCTGTTTGATCAAGTAGATCTTGAGTAAATAATTGAATGTATGAGCCTGAAACTTAGTAAAAATTTGGGATATGATTGATGTATTTTTGAAAAAACTCTAAAACCATAATTAACAGAGAATTACTTTCATTGCAGACAAAACCATATACCATCGTTGAAAAGAAGCCCAGAATATTTCCAGTAAGTCTTAAAACATCTATTTTTTCTTTTGCTTATATTTCTCTCTCCCTTCCAAAATGATCATTAGACTAACATTCTTCTTGCTGAAAGTTTTAAGTACCTATTGCATACTCTTTTTAAAAAAAAAAAAAGGAGGAAATAGTGTGATGTAGCAATTGAAGTTAAACCTGGGACATGGACACATTCTCTTCACCCTGGCTGTAAAACTTGTGTGACTTTTGTAGTCCTAAAGTGAACTGAAAGTCCCAATAGTTGTTCACTGGTGTCTTGTTTCATGTGGGTTAAGGGCACTGTCCTGAGCAGACACCTGGGCATTGCAAGAGCAACTGAATTCTTCTTTTATTATTTCCAAACTTATTATTATTTCCTGTGACAGTTTGACCATAGCCTCTCCATATGTGAATTTAAAATGTTACTGTGTGCTTTAAATGGTACACTATGGATATGTAGACTATTAACCTAATTTAAAATGATTCTTTTTACCATTAAAAGGTTACTTATTAGCCAATTGGTATTTTGCTGGCTGTTCATGAGGTTATGTTTAGCAGAGTAAAATACATGTTATGTTCTTTTCCCATTTCTAGTCACAGATAATGAATTACCATCAATCTCTAAGTTATGTACTTCTAGAAAACAAAACTAGATTCTTGCTTCCATCAGATGACATAGTCACAATAATCCACTGACAACTGCAGTCGAAGGGAATTTTAGGGAGAATTACCAAAATTGGCTAACTCTTCCAGTTGGAATTCTGCTTTAGGAAATAGGAGATTTCTTCTGTATTTGTGTATAATTGGTGTTTGTCAGGGCCCAGTTCAGTTCAGTCACTGAGTCGTGCCCGACTCTTTGTGACCCCATGAATCGCAGCACGCCAGGCCTCTCTGTCCATTACCATCTCCTGGAGTTTACTCAGACTCACGTCCATCCAGCCATCTCAACCTCTGTCGTCCCCTTCTCCTCCTCCCCCTAATCCCTCCCAGCATCAGAGTCTTTTTCCAATGAGTCAGCTATTCGCATGAGGTGGCCAGAGTACTGGAGTTTCAGCTTTAGCATCATTCCTTCAAAGAAATCCCAGGGTTGATCTCCTTCAGAATGGACTGGTTGGATATCCTTGCAGTCCAAGGGACTTTCAAGAGTCTTCTCCAACACCACAGTTCAAAAGCATCAATTCTTCAGTTAGCCTCATTTATCTTGCTGGTTTCAACCAGTTAGGTAGTTTATTTACTCTTCCATTTATATGTTTGTTATTTATTTTGCCATTACTGTTTGAAGCAAAAGGAGGAGGATCTCTTTAGAAGACCAGTATTTTTTGCTACTGTGGTTCTTTCCTGTTTCTGTACCATTGACCCATTTGAGAAGTTGCCCCTTTGAGGACCTGAAGAGTGCTCATCTGTACATACCTTGGAATAGGATAGACAGAAATAAACCCCCAAATCACAGTGGCTTACCAAAAGTTTATTTCCTGTTGATATTACAGACTAGTATAGATCAATTATAGCTAGGCCATTGAGAATATGCAGCTCCAAGTTCACAGGGTTGAATATCTCAGAGGATGATTTTAAGGTCTAAGCTTGGATGTAGCTTACATCACTTCAAGTCCTGTTGGCCAGGACTTATTCTCATGGTCCCAGATATCTTCGTGCTTTTTTATATTTCCCAGTTTCCCATACCTGGAGTTTCTGCCACAGTCTATCTTTCTAGTCAACAAATGCTCTCTGCTTCCTTCTTCCCACACATGTAACACAAGACCTTTTCCTTGGGAGAAACCCCAAGATCCCATTCCATCAATGCAACCTGAGACTGCCAGATGAGGCACAGTAATATCTGTCAGGGTTAATCTTGGAGATTCTTCTCTTAGAGACTTGAGGATCAATGACAAATGAACTGTATCCCTTGTCCCCCCACCCACACCCATTATTCAACAGTGGAATGTGGACAGCATAGCAGTCCCTTGGTTCTGAAACCCCACTGGTCAAACACTGGGAAGACTCCTAACCCCTGTATGTGGGAAGTTACTTGAATGGGACTGATTTTGCTTCTGGAGGAAACACTTTTGTTCATGGTTCTTCTGGACTCCTGGCGGGGGAGCACCATGGGGGCTCATCCTTTCTTTTCCTTTATCAATCTAGACCACATCTAAAATGAGGACTGGGAAATATGCCCTTCTTAGGGTTGCACAGCCTTTAAAGTCTACCTCGGGTTCACAGAAGGTTGAGGGCCAGAGAAAACAATCACAGGCTTTTGTTTCTGTATGTTTGGTTTCTTGTACCATCTAGTTCTCACATTTGGCAGGCATGGAAAGAAAAACTTGGTAGGAGTCTAATCTTTGTGCCTGTAGTCAGTCCCACCTGCTAGTATCTGTGGTTTGTAGACATAGCTACCAGGTTCTTTCGTTCCCTTGTCCTCACCCTGCCGCTTCTCTACTCAGGGCAGCCATGTGGAAGCCACTGAGACACACTCTGGCTCAAGGGCTACCTTGGCTTCAGTCTGATCTTTGCATGGTGCTGGGTCCCTGTGTTTACTTAACTTTATGGGCATCTCAGAATCTTCTCAGTGTTAGCGCCTACTCTTTAGAGATTCAGAAACAATCCATCTGATTTTCTAATATTGCATGGTCCTGAATTTTTAGATTCTTATTTTTATTTCTCTTCTCAAATCAGCCACTTCTTACCTGGACTTACGTTTCTTAAAGTACATTTCTAAGGCAGCCGTTAGTGTAGTAGTTAAACCCATTCTCTAACTTTTTTCCAGGTACTTCTCCTAGAACCTCTAAGTTATTGGTGCTTCTAAGTGATTGGTGCCTTTTGTTTCTATCTCTTAGCTTCCAGTGCCAGTAGCCAGACTGCTAAGCCAGTGCCATGTAGCTCAGTTTTTATTACAGCAGCATTCATACCAGTTCAGGTTATTAATTTCTGTGTCAGGGTAAAGCTAGCTGTGGTGACAGGTTTTCACCAAAATGTATACTGGCTTACACTAATACAGGTTTATAGTCCTGAGCAACCAGGACAGGGAATGGCAGGTGGTGATGGGATAATTCTGCCCTACTCAGTCAATTCATGGACTGTCAGACTTATGGAATCTGCTATCTTAAACAGAGAGATGAAATGAAAGCTAAGTACTTTGCCTAAAATTATACAGCTTGTCAGTGGAGAGTTCGAGGATTCACACTACTTGGTTCTAGCTTTAAAGTCCCTTCCTGTTCTGTAACACATGCTGTATCTAGGTTTGGAAAGTTGGAAAGACAGCTGGACCAGCTGCGTAGGCAAAGTTTGCAGGTCTGTCTCTAATATCTGTTCTGAGCCAAACAGTAAACTGGTGGCTGCCTACCATATTTAGTTGCTGGGAATATATACCACCTTGAAGTGATGGAGAAGGAAATGGCAACCCACTCCAGTATTCTTGCCTGGAGAATCCAATGGACAGAGGAGCCTGGTGGGCTACAGTCCACGGGGTCACAAAGAGTCGGACACGACTGAGTGACTTTACTTTCTTTCTTTCTATTGAAGTGAAGCTGTTTCCCTACAACTTCTTTCTAGGGCTTCTCCTATTTTGGGGGGCCAAGCAAATAAAGATCATCCTTCTGTCACTTTGTAAAGACAACTTTAATGTTCTTTGTGGCCATTTGGTTCAAGTAAAACTTCCCCTATTTGTTCCTTATTCCTAAGATTTTGGATAGTGCTTTCTTATCTTTAGACAGCTTCTATTTTACCTATGTCATTTTTAAAGTTTGAATGCCAGAACTGAGCTAGATTTTCCAGATGAGCTCAGATGGGAACTGTCACCTCTGCTGACAAGATTTATCACTAATGCACCTTTGTTTTTCTAGGGTGATACAATTCTGGAGACTGGAGAAGTAATCCCACCCATGAAAGAATTTCCTGATCAACATCATTGAAGATTACTTTAAAATTTCAAAGGTGTATGAGCCCAAGTTTGTTGCTACATTACCAACTTATTGAAAGTATTTTCTGGAAAAGTAATAAAATTTACTCACATATGTGTGGTCTGTTTCTTCTCAAGCTGTGCCATTCTCTCTGTACAATCTGAGACTGAATTATCTAACAATAAGTAAAAACTAGACAGGGTAAATAAAAATAATATGGTCAGTCACCTACTTTTTTTGGCCATTTTTAATCTGGAAAACAGAACGTAGAAAATTGTTTAGTCACATGATAGGTTTTTCTTACACTGTACTTAATCTAGTTGATGTGAAGGTATACAACGGAATGAAATGTTGCAATAAAAATAAGAACAGAAATTACAGCACACTTTATTTTAACGGCTTTCTGGAGACATTTCAGAAGTATTTTAGAAACTAGATCAAAAGACTGTCAGATTTACTTTTCTTTGTTATCCTTCCTCGTGTTCTTTTCCTTCAGCTCTTTTTGAACTGTAGCTCTCCAGGTTCCTCTGTCCGTGGAATTCTCCCAGCAAGTATATTGGACCGAGTTGCCATTCCTGCTCCGGGGGATCTTCCCCACCTAAGGATGGAACTGGTGTCTCCTACATCACCGATAGATTCTTTACAACTGCATCACCTAAGATCCTTGTGCTTTGTTATATGTGAACCTAAAAGACAAATCTCTTGGTATATAAACAATCGGGAATTAATGGTTACTATAACGGACGATGAGTCGTCCCTGTTGGCTCAGATGGTAAAGCGTCTGCCTGCAATGCGGGAGACCCGGGTTCGATCCTTGGGTTGGGAAGATCTCCTGGAGAAGGAAATGGTAATCCACTCCAGTACTCTTGCCTGCAGAATCCCATGGACGGAGGAGCCTGGTAGGCTACAGTCCGTGGGGTCACAAAGAGTCGGACACGACTGAGCGACTTCACTTTCATAACGGACGGTATACAAGTGAATTTGGAATCATTGTATTAAAGATTTTACTTTAAATCGAGACATGTATCAGACAGAGGTAAAGAACAGTTTATACATGAAATCAAATCCAGAGGAATTACAAATTTTCGTTCATTCCGAAGATTTTGTCTGGGTATTCCTTGCTTAGTTGTCGTCGTGCAGCTACAGTTGATGCATAGATGACGTATCCCCAGGAGAGCAATACGACCGCGAGGAGCAGCTAGGAAATGCAAGAGTAGGAGTGAAAACCACCAGTGAGTGGCACGTCCTCCCGGCCCCCACCAGGTTGCCGCGCACGTTGCTAAGGTGGGGATTTTAGTGACAAACTCGAATAAATGTGGTTCCGGAAGCGAGCTCACCCAGTAGCCCTTACGTAAGAAGCGGAAGACCGTGTCCTCCAGGAAGAGGCGGAGTCGAGGTTAGGGAGTGAAAGGCTTAATTCAAGAATGGATTTTAGAGTTTCTGGGCGCTGAAGATGTAGGGGACCTTCCACCCCCGGGCCTCGAACGTAGACCCCGTAGAGGCCCACCAAGCCCAGGACCTACCGCAGAATAAATCCGGTCTAGGGTGCGGCGACTCAGTGGCTTCATGGTAAGGCGGTGGCGGTGGCCTGCGGACACGGGCGTAAGCCGCAGGCCCTACAGTAACCTCCGGGGCGGTGGCTGCCGGGCGGCAGCAGCCATCTTTCAGCCGGGCGCGAGCGCCCGCCCATTCGCCTCCCCGCGCGTTTCCCATCAGCCTGGCCGGCCTCTTCCGCCCGGAGCTGGGGGGGGGGGGGGG
>SJYC01149003.1:0-12244 GCA_006408675.1 Madoqua kirkii | reverse complement strand
GGGGGGGTCACGTGCCCGGGGGCCTAGCCCGCCTTTAGGGGAACGAAGTGAGAGAAACGAGAAAATAACGTTGGAAATGGGTTTATTTTGCCGCTGTGAGGGAGAGGCTTGACTCGTCAACCGATCTTTCAGGTGTAGAGCAGTATTAATGCGAGATAAGGTACCGTCATGTGCATTTAAAAGTTTATTTGGAAAAATAATCCACGGTTTAAGTATTAACGCCGACGTCTAGCACTGAAAGAATTAATGTTTCTAACCGGATAACCGCGGTATAGGTAGTTCGTGTATTCACCTTTTAGAGTACAACCTGCTTTTATATAACTGACGAGTCGTTGTGGGACTCCCTGTTACTGTAGCTTTTCTTAAAAAGTTTTTGAGAACGCAATGGCTTGTTGATATCAGCTACTTTTAAGAAGAAATAACGTGGCACGAATTACCTGACATAATGTAGCTGCCAATTAGCAAGTGCTCATCAAGCATTTGTGTGCTTAGAACTGTAGCAGGGTCAAATATGAAGCTGAAGGATGGGGTTTGGCACGCGGCCGTTTTACCAAGTTCAGCTCTAGAATGTTCGGGATGCTTACATTTGAAGCGAAGAATGGGACAACCGGCCGCGTTAGGCACCCAGACGTTTTGTTTCTGTAATCTCAGCTGTCACCTAAACAGGGTTTTAATACACATTTGGGAGAGCGGGTAAGGAAAAGACGGTATCTGTTTCCGGAAGATTTCAATTCCCACTGATTCTGCGTCGGATGATAGTTCATCCTGACTGGAGTTGATCTCTCAAAATTGATTTGGGATTCCATTGTAATCCTGGTGGTGGTTCTTAACTTTTCAGCCCAAGTCCATTCCCTTCCGGATAACTCGGTTCCTTTATCGAACACCAGAGATAGTTTGAGTAACTTCTCGCAGAATTTGGCAAGGTTTAAGTGAGACCACAGCCCTTGTGGTTCAGCTAGTAAAGAATCGGCCTACAATGCGGGAGACCTGGGTTCGATCCTTGGGTTGGGAAGATCCTCTGGAGAAGGGAAGGCTGCCTACTCCAGTATTCTGGCCTGAGGAATTCCCTGGACTGTATAGTCATCGGGTCTCGCAGAGTCGGGCACGACTGAGTGACTTTTAACTTTCAAATGAGACCAGGCTAGTTATCGTATCTTCCGGGTAAGTTAGAAGCGAACTTTAAGATAGTGAGCTTGTAATCCCCTGGTATTTCTTCGAGTTGACGGTACGTTAGCGATTTCGTCCTCAGGGGTCACGTCGCTCTGCTTCCGGGAGCGGAGGCAAGTGGGGGAAGGGCCGGGCTCAGGCCTTGCGCGCTAAGGCCCGCCCTCAGCGCGGGCCTCCTTTACCGCGCATGCGTCCCGCGGGCGGGTGCTGTGTTTTGACGCGCTGGGGGCCGGGAAGTGGGTTTTGGTTTCTGCCCCCGCCCCCTGTCTGCCATTGGTGATGAGCGCTTTACGTCACAGGGGTCGCAGCAACCGCCGGGGTCTCCGCTGTCTCGCGAGGAGGGTGAAGCGCCCCCGCCTATTCCCGCTCACTTTAAGATAGTGAGCTTGTAGTCCCCTGGCATTTATTCCAGTTGACGGTAACGTGAGCGACTTCGTTCTCCGGGCGTCGCGTCGCGTCGCTCTCCTTCCGGGAGCGGAGCCCAGCGGGGGAAGGGCCGGGTTCAGGCCGAGCGCGCGGAGGCCCGCCTTCTGCGCGGGCGTCGTCTACCGCGCATGCGTCGCGCGGGCGGGGGCTGTGTTTTGACGCTCTGGGGGCTGGGAAGTGGGTTTTGGTTTCTGCCCCCGCCCCCTGTCTGCCATTGGTGATGAGTGCTTTACGTCACAGGGGTCGCAGCAACCGCAGGGGTCTCCGCTGTCTCGCGAGGAGGGTGAAGCGCCTCCGCCTACTCCCGCCCCGGAGGGCCGGCGGAGAAGTCGTAGAGTTCGCCTTCGTGGATCCTGCCGTCACCGACCCAGCCTTCTGGGCCGCCGGGAACTGGCCACGAGCGCCCCAGTCCGGCCTGCGCCGGCATCCTCTGAGGTGAGTGAGGTCGGGAACAATGGGGCGCGGGGGTCGGAAGGGGGCCGGGAGAGCAGGAGCTCCAGCCTGCAGCGAGGCCCAAGGGCGAGAGAGCTGCGGTCTGGCCTGAGGCGCCGCGGTGAGCCGGCGGGCCAGGCTCCGGGCGAGCGGCTTCTGCGGCGCACCTGTGGATCCGTGCCGGTGGGCGGGGGAGGGCTGCTTTCCGAGAAGCGCTCCCGAAAGCGCGAGCCCAGGCCGCGTACTGGAAGGAGCTTGGTCTCTGGGTGGAGGGTTGGTGGGGGGAACCCGACACAAAGCACGAAATGTTCGAGTCTTGAGTCGTGGCATCGCTGCTGCCAAAGGTGTGACCTTGGATGGCCCCCTAGTCTCTCTGAGCATGTCTGTAAAATGGGAGTAACAGTATTGGAGTTCGTTGTGATTATGTAATGCACGGGGTGCCTACCTTAGATCCTGGCAGGTGGCAGTTCTCAACCAAAGGAAGCGACTGTTTCTGTAACTCTTGTGGTTGTCTGTTAGACCCCGTGCCCCTGTGACTTCATCCGTCGACTCAGTGCATCTCTCTTCACGGGCTACTTTGGTAGACTGGAAGAGGCAGTACTGAGGGGAGGCAAATAGTACTTTTCGAGGAAAAGTGAATAGAATTTTTGGTAGGTAATTTTGAAGTTAATTGAAGATAAATTCAGAAAGAGTTACCGAAGATTTAAGTTAACGGTGAGAGTTGGAGGTTT
Source organism: Madoqua kirkii (assembly GCA_006408675.1). Lineage (NCBI taxonomy): Eukaryota > Metazoa > Chordata > Mammalia > Artiodactyla > Bovidae > Madoqua > Madoqua kirkii. The sequence goes on along the minus strand of SJYC01149003.1, from coordinate 9,488 downwards.
TGTTTGCTTTTAGTCTCTGGCTTTGGAAGCTATACAGTCAGCCAAAGCAGCCATGCTTAGCTGGAATGAGCGGCTTGAGAGGGTAATGGTTCCCAAGCAGTTGCTTTTATTGTTGGAACTGGAATTAATGTTTAAATTTTTTACGGTCTGGTTAGTTGATCGTTTAAATTGTTTGATTTCTTGGTATTGATGATTAGATTGCAGTGCATGGAGGTACACGGTTTCTTTAAGGTTACAAGAGATAAGGACCCAGATTGTTTATAATAGTTGGGACTGTTTAATTCATCCAACTATGAACTCTTTCTAGCCATTTTGCTTCGATATGATAAATACGATAATGTTACTGATATGAGGATCATTCGCTTGTCATCCTGTTGGGCATTTATAATCAGTTATGGGTGATGGAAATTACAGAAATTAATTTTATCTTCACATAACATGGGATAACAGTAAAGTGCTTACTCCCCACCAAGCACTATGCCAAGAGTTTATGTGGAATATATCTCTTCACACAACCACCTTTTCAGGTGGATACTGTTACTTAACACATTTTAGATTTGAGAAAAATGTAAGGTTTTGAGAAATTGACTTTCTGCAGATGACACCACTGATAAGTGTTTTGATTCTCAGCCCTGACTCTGCATTTGAATTAACATCACTCCATGAAAACATCACTCTGTCAAATTTTTTAAATGTGAGGTGTTTTTAAATGTCCAGTCTATGGTCTAATTTAGATTACCAGCCTCCCTCCTCTCTTTTTTATCAGCCTCCACCTGCCACCCCTTCCCCCAGTTCTAAAGATGATACATTTTATTTAGAATTTTGCAGGCAGTTAAGGGGAAGGGTTCAGAAGAACTGATTAATCTTCTCTTCATGGGGAAATTAATTAATTGGGAGTGCAGAGTCTTAGCCCCTGGACCACCAGAGAAGTCCCTCAAACCTTCAAATCTGTCCCCTTGCTATCTCTGTTTTATGCCTTAATTTGTATTTTTGAAACAGCTTTGTTGAGATATTTATATTTCATCTATAAAGTTCACTTCTTTAAAATTTATAATACAGTGGTTTTTAATGTGTTTATGGAGTATATTTCTTCAGTTATAATTGAACATTTTCATCATCCTGGAAAGAAACCTTGATAATCCCTACCCAGGCTTCCCCTGCACACACCCAGCAATCACTAGTTGCATGAAACAGCTTTGTTGAGATATTTATATTTCATCTATAAAGTTCACTTCTTTAAAATTTATAATACAGTGGTTTTTAATGTGTTTATGGAGTATATTTCTTCAGTTATAATTGAACATTTTCATCATCCTGGAAAGAAACCTTGATAATCCCTACCCAGGCTTCCCCTGCACACACCCAGCAATCACTAGTCTGCTGCTGCTGCTGCTGCTGCTGCTGAGTCGCTTCAGTCGTGTCTGACTGTGCGACCCCATAGACAGCAGCCCACCAAGGCTTCGCCATCCCTGGGATTCTCCAGGCAAGAACATTGAAGTGTGTTGCCATTTCCTTCTCCAGTGCTTGAAAGTGAAATTGCCAGGTAGTGTCCGACTCTTAGCGACCCTATGGACTGCAGCCCACCAGGCTCCTCTGTCCATGGGATTTTCCAGGCAAGGGTGCTGGAGTGCGGTGCCATTGCCTTCTCCGAATCACTAGTCTAATTTCTATCAATTCTGTTCTGTATATTTCATATAAAATAGCATATAATGTGATATTTTGTGATTGATAATGAAAAGATTCGTCCATGTTGTAGCATACATAAGTACTTTGTTCCTTTTTATTGTCAAATATTCCATTGTATGGATATACCACATTGTATGGGTATACCACAGGTAGAGGCAGCATCCACCTGCCAGCAATACCACCCTCCCTTCCACCCCTAATTCTAAATATGAAACATTTTAGAATTCATCAGTTGATGAGTGTTTGACACTTTTTAGCTATTAAAACACTTTTTAGCTTCCCAAGTGGCACTAGTGGTAAAGAACCCACCTGCCAAGTTGGAGATTTAAGGGACACAGGTTCTTTCCCTGGGTCAGGAAGATCCCCTGGAGGAGCGCATGGCAACCCACTCCTATTCTTGCTTGGAGAATCCCATGGATAGAGGAGCCTGGCAGGCTACAGTCCCTTGGGTCGCAGAGAGTCAGAACTTAGGCAACTTAGCAACAATGGCTGTTCATTTAAAAGTTTTTGTGTGGGCATGTGGTTTTGTTTCTTTTGGATAGATAGATGTGGAATTGCTGGGTAATGTGGTAATTCTACTTTATTTGAATTAGCACATATTTTTAGTGTTTAGTGGTGATTTCGAAAGAGTAAATCCCTTATTGATGATTTACATTCACTGCCATTGTATGATGTTTCTCACAAATACCATTCTTTATAGCTAAAGAAACTCCTGTGTAGAAATATGAAATAGAACTAAGGATTTTTTCTTTTTACCTACTATACATAATGTTACTCATCATTCTTTATGGACGGAGGAGCCTGGTGGGCTGCAGTCCATGGGGTCGCTAAGAGTCAGGCATGACAGAGCGACTTCACTTTCACTTTTCACTTTCATGCATTGGAGAAGGAAATGGCAGCCCACTCCAGTGTTCTTGCCTGGAGAATCCCATGGACGGGGGAGCCTGGTGGGTTGCCGTCTATGGGGTTGCACAGAGTCGGACACGACTGAAGTGATTTAGCAGCAGCAGCAGCTGTCAAATTGGTTAACAGGCTTATAAAACTAGGGAAAGGAGGACTAAAATTGCATCTTAAAAAATTTATAATTAGTGAAATTTTGTTTTATTTGAACTTGAAATTAATTCTCTTTAATAAATTCATTCTGGGTTATAAATCTTTGTGTGACCTGGAAATGTTTAATAAACACCAGAATTCTGTATTCTAGAAAAACAAGGTAAACTGTATTACCTAGAAATTCTCCAGTTGTTTTAAAAGTCTAGTGATTTCTTATACAGAGAGGCAAACTAAAGTCCAAAGTTAATGTCGATTTCACCAGTTGACAGAGTTAGTTTTTGGTGAAACCTGGTCATCAGTCCAGATCTGATGCCCTCTCCACTCTTTTCCCTAATGCCCACTGAGTCTGTTAACAGTTTTTAAAAGATTCCCCCCCCTGAGTCAGAGAATTTAAAGATATGAGAAGTAGGGGGAAATGCTGAGAAATTTATGTCATATTGTTTTCAGAGTTTAAATATGTTTGCAAAAATGCAACTAGTATTAATATATTTATAATTCTCTTCTACTTAAGAACAGTGGTAATTTTTGCATTCCCACTGTAGAAGACAGAGGACTGGAGGTATTTGAACCCCCTTGAAGAAATTTGTTCAGCATTAATTGATTTCCTATTAAGATACAGCTCTGAGAAAGCTAAGATGCACTAGATGAGCAAGTTAATTTGAAGTCTGTGGTGAAATACATTCTGCAATCACAGATTTTTGTTGTGGGTTTTGTTTTCTGTTAGAGCTAGATATGGCCAGTGAGTCACTTGTTTAGAAAATTACAGTTTTATTATTTGACTAGATAGCAGTTGCCTGGTCATGAGACTTCCTGTGATAGAGGAGGTGGAGAAAGATGGATAATAGGCCCAGGAAAACATAGAACTAACATTTAATATATATAAAATGATTAGTATAGAAAGCAACTAAACAGAGAATAAGGCCCAAATGTAATACAACTAGATTTCAGCTCTTGAAAATTCATTTAGTAAGTTATGGGCCAATGTAAACTGATAAATTTTAAGAAAACAACGAATTTTTAAGATTCTAGTAATCCTAGTGAGAAGAGATAAGGTGAGTAGGCTGAAAGCATGATTTCAAGATACTTTGTGAGTGACTAAATTAAATAGAAAGGTGAAGAAAAGCTTCTTAGGGATTCTGAAAGGAGTCAGCGATGAACTGAATATAGTAACAATAGTAAGAGTAACAGTAGTTAACATTTACTTAGCAGTTGCTATAAGCCAGGGACTGGCCTTGAATGCTTTTACAGTTATTTCATTTAATAATCTTCACTAACAGATCCTTTTTTGAGTTTGAAAGAATCATCCATAAACTATTTTAAATAGGGGAACTTTATGGTATACAAATTTTCTCGCTAAAGCTGTTTTAAAGGTACATATATAATACCACAAAACAAGTAGTCCATATTGATTGGAGTGTATGTATGAAAGATATAAAACCATACGTAGAAATAATTGAAAATTGTGATATTTTTGGTTTTTGTTTTCTGGAGAAGGATGGTCTTGGGGAGTGACACATAAAGGGACGGTTTAAAAAAGGACGCTTTAAAATATCTGGAATAACCATGAGGAAATAGAAATGTTAGTTGCTAAATCTGAGTGGTGGATATTTGGCTGCTTGGTATATTTTCTTTTGCACTTTTTTGTATATACCAAATTTTCCTCAAATTATCTTTTAGAAAGAAATAATAGCATAGTATAGAATATTTGAGAGCTTACTATGTACCAGGCACTTTTTCTAAGACCTTTTTCTTTTTTTAAACATCTTCACAAATCCTGTGAGGTAGGTTCTAGTATTAGTGCTCATCAGATGAAATTGAAGCATAAGGATAATAAGTAGTCTATAATCCCACTGGTAGTGTGGAACCAGTATATGAACCAGGAAATCTGACTTTAGAGCTTGTGCTTTAAGTACTGTATTACTATGCTAGGCTGTCTCTTTATGTTACAGACATGTACTACTTTTCACTGAAGTATGTTTCAGTCATTTGCATTTTTTTCATATTTAGTCGTTTCACTTTTACCAGGTTACTGATGTATTTTTTTCCCTTTTACAGATAATGGCATCAGCTGCTAAGGAATTTAAAATGGACAACTTTTCACCTAAAGCTGGCACTAGCAAATTGCAGCAGACAGTACCAGCTGATGCATCTCCCGATTCTAAGTGTCCTATATGCTTGGATAGATTTGATAATGTGTCTTACTTAGATCGCTGTTTACATAAGTTCTGTTTTCGCTGTGTTCAGGAGTGGTCAAAAAACAAAGCTGAATGCCCACTATGTAAGCAGCCCTTTGATTCTATTTTTCATTCTGTGAGGGCAGAAGATGACTTCAGGAATATGTCCTAAGACCTTCGTACAATGGCTCTTTTGCTACTCCTGATGTCCGACGATTCCGCTATCGCACAACTATGACAAGGGAACGAAGTGCTTCTGTTTATTCACCTAGTAGTACCGTGAATAGAAGAACAACAACTCCACCAGACAGTGGAGTATTATTTGAAGGGTTAAGCATTTCAGCAAGACCTAGAGATGGTGAAATTCCTCCATTTATGAGACAGATTTCAATAAGGCCAACTACTACAGATGAGAGATCTTTGCGGAAAATTCAAGAACAGGATATCATTAATTTTAGGCGAACTCTCTATCGTGCTGGTGCTCGAGTTAGAAATATTGAAGATGGTGGTCGCTACAGGGACATTTCAGCTGAATTTTTCCGTAGAAATCCAGCTTGCCTTCACAGATTAGTCCCCTGGTTAAAACGTGAACTGACAGTTCTCTTTGGAGCTCATGGATCTTTAGTGAATATCGTCCAGCACATCATCATGAGTAATGTTACTCGCTATGACTTGGAGAGTCAGGCATTTGTGTCTGATTTGAGGCCATTTTTGCTTAATCGGACTGAGCATTTTATACATGAATTTATCAGTTTTGCTCGCTCTCCATTTAACATGGCAGCCTTCGATCAGCATGCTAATTATGATTGCCCTGCTCCTTCATATGAAGAAGGTAGCCATTCTGATTCTTCAGTCATAACAATATCTCCAGATGAAGCTGAGACCCAAGAGCTGGATGTTAATGTAGCCACTGTTAGTCAAGCACCATGGGATGATGAAACTCCAGGACCTTCTTACTCAAGCTCAGAGCAGGTGCATGCTGCCATGTCTTCCCTTTTAAATACTTCCGACAGTTCAGATGAAGAACTTGTAACAGCAAGAGCTACATCTCAGATACAAGGAGTACAGACCAATGAGGACCTAAATAATGACAGTGATTCTTCTTCAGATAACTGTGTCATTGTTGGATTTGTTAAACCACTAGCTGAGAGGACCCCAGAACTTGTTGAACTGTCCTCTATTCTGAGGTGGAGTTAGGTTCTTATGAGAAAATGGAGACCATGAAGACACAAGAACAAGAGCAGTCTTACAGTTCTGGTGATAGTGATGTTAGCAGATGTTCGTCTCCACGCTCTGTTGTTGGAAAGGATGAGCAAATAAGTAAAGGTCGTTGTGATTCTGGTACAAAAATTAACTCAAAGAAGGAAGAGAAACGATCTATATCATTGTCCTCTCTCAGAGACCTGAGCTCATCTTTCAGAGGAGACAGAGTATATTCCCCATACACCCGCAGACACAGAAAGAGGGGAAGATCTAGAAGTTCAGATTCACATTCCCAGAGTAGGAGTGGCCATGATCAGAAGAATCGTAGAAAGCATCATGGAAAGAAAAGAATGAAAGGCAAGCGATCCAGAAGCAGGGAGAGTAGTAGACCTAGAGGTAGAAGAGACAAAAAGAGATCAAGAACCAGAGATAGCAGTTGGTCAAGAAGAAGCCAAACTCTGTCTCTAACTAGTGAAAGCTCTAGCAGATCAAGATCTCGTAGCAGTGATCGTGGTAAAAGAAGATCCCGGAGCAGAAATCGAGATCGTTACTATTTGAGAAATAATTATGGCAGCAGATATAAGTGGGAGTATACTTACTATAGTAGGAACAAGGACAGGGATGGCTACGAGTCATCTTACAGGAGGAGGACTCTGTCCAGAGCTCACTATTCCAGACAATCGTCAAGTCCAGAACTTAGAATTCAGTCCTTTTCTGAAAGAACAAATGCTCGGAAGAAAAATAATCACAGTGAAAGGAAATACTACTACTATGAAAGGCATAGATCAAGGAGCCTATCTAGTAGTAGATCAAAGACTGCATCTACGGGGCCTGACCGGCTGAGAAATGAAAAGCCTGGTGGGAAACGAAAATACAAAACACGGCATTTGGAGGGGACTAGTGATGTTGCTCAGCCATCTCATGAATTTGCTTCTAAAGTAAAGGAAGGTCATTATTCAAAATCTTCATCAAAATTGGATGGAGGCTACAAAAATGAGGTGATAGCTTTTCAGATAGCCGGTCATCAGACAGAGAGACAAAGCACAAGAGGAGAAAAAGGAGGACCCGCAGTCTGAGTGTAGAGATAGTTTATGAAGGGAAAGCTACCGATACAACCAGACACCATAAAAAGAAAAAGAAGAAACATAAGAGGAAGCATAAGAAACACCATGGTGATAATTCTTCACATTCCCCAGTTGTGATTACCATTGACAGTGACAGTGATAAAGACTGTGAAGTAAAGGAGGATATAGAATGTGACCCTAGTGGTCCTCAAGGCCCTCTCCAAAGTGAAGTTTTGGCTCCATTTGAATCTAAAGATGTAGTTACAATAGAAGATGAATTTGGTGTCCTGAGCAAGGAGTGTGATATTACTATACTTAATAACAACTTGAATAATGCCAATAAAACTGTGGATAATATATCATCCCAGGCAGCTTCAGTTGAACAAACTCTTGATGTAAGAGAAGAGAGCACCTTGGCCTCTGATTTGGAGAACCAACCCAGTAATGTGTCTTTTCAGACTGAGCCATTAAGGACATCATCGTTAATGTCAGTGTCTCTTGGTAGAGACCATGATGTGTCTTAAAACTGCCAAAGCATCTCTTTGAGAATTCTGATGGTATAAAAAGAGAAGAAAAAAGAACAGTGTCATCTACTGCAGTCTGTTTAGAGATGACACTTGGTGAAAACTCTTTTCCCGCTTAAAAATATTTTGTGATTTTTTTTTTGGTGTTAAAAAAAATTTGTAAAAATCATTATTTGTTCAAAAAGTATGTATGTTCTACCCTCAGAGATATGCACTTTTAAGTGAAGAAAATGATATTGCTAGCAGTTTATTTAAAACTTGGGATCCTTTTTAAATAAAAAATAAAAATTTTAGAAGTTATTTCGTAAAGCCATATGGTATTGCCATATTTTTAAAGTAGCCAATGAGTATTTTTGAATTTCTTTTTGAGAGTTATTCTGGAAATGTGTTATAAGCTAGAAGAATCCCTTTGGACAGTCTTTATTTTTCTTCTTAAAAATTTGTATGATTGAAAACCATTTCTTCAGGTTAAATTGAGGCATTTTAATCTGCACAGCTTATCTTGACATCTGCCAAAAGAAAAATTTAAATATTTCCTTTATATACTTGTTTATCTGGACTGCCAGTAAAGCAAATGTGTATTCAACAAAAGAAAAAAATAAAACAGTAACACTTTAAAACAATCCATAAATTTTTTTATGCAGTATTTTTAAAAATCATTTTAGTGGAGCTAAAATCTTGTAAATAGTTAAGGCTATCCTTCTGTTATAAATACTGAATTTCACAGTTTTAATGTGAACTGCATTTAACCTCAGACAGTTTTAATGATTATTTTAGTTCTTTGATTATGAAGAGTTCTTGTTTTCTGTCTTCAGCAAAATGCAGTTACAGCTTACTAAAAACCCTTGCCTGATTTCTTTTACTTAAATAGTTCTTTCACACAAAAGAGGGCTGTGTTTGTATTCTTCTGTTTCAGAGGTGATAAAAATTGCACGATATTGGTAGCCTAATTGATGTAGTATTGATTGCCACTGAACAGTGGAACTTGGATTAGGTCTAAATTTAGGTGTCTTTTTGCCTGGCTGCGATGTTCGTTCATTGTTCAACAGAAATTAGAAAGCCTGCTGTGTGGCAGGTTCTGTTTTAGGTTTTTAGAGATTCGGTGACAGAACAAAGCAGGTATGTTCCCTGTCCTCATGGGATATTTATGTATATATATTTATAAACATAACAGGCTGTAAGTTACCTTGAGAGAAAGTATAATTTCCTATAAGAGCATACAGTGGGGACCTAATCTTAGGTGGAAGTGATGGTTGAGAAAAGTAGTTATTAAGCAGGTGCAGAGTTGTTATTAAAGGAGATGTACAGAAATCCAGGGGTGAAAAGGAGTCTGGTATATTCTGGGAACTAAAGGCAGGTTTTGTTAAGGGACAAGAGTATGGGACCAAGCTTTGTAGGCTGTGCTTAGCCTACGGGCAGTAGAAAACTGGTTTAAAGTGATGAAAATCTAAAGTTGATATTGACAATTTTGGTAAGCTCAGACATTGAGAGGTTGTGGGATGATTATAGTTAATCAAGAAATATACTTTGAAATTATGAAATGACTAGTTTTTCTTAAGTATGTAAGAGTGCTTAAAAATGTAAGAGCTGTTTTATTGCACATTCTGCTTTTGCATAGTATTTTAATGAAAAAGCTCAAAGCACTAGTGGAAAGCCATCTTCATACGTGGCACCATTACATCATTCTGTTCCGGCCCCAAATTTCCAAGTCTTTGATTCTTTTTTTCTCCTTCAGCCTTCTCATCCAATCAATAAATCCTGGTTACTAGATATTTTTCTAATGT
>SJYC01149002.1:0-23260 GCA_006408675.1 Madoqua kirkii | reverse complement strand
CTTTTGAACTGTGGTGTTGGAGAAGACTCTTGAGAGTCCCTTGGACTGCAAGGAGATCCAACCAGTCCATTCTGAAGGAGATCAACCCTGGGATTTCTTTGGAAGGAATGATGCTAAAGGTGAAACTCCAGTACTTTGGCCACCTCATGTGAAGAGGTGACTCATTGGAAAAGACTCTGATGCTGGGAGGGATTGGGGGCAGGAGGAAAAGGGGATGACCGAGGATGAGATGGCTGGATGGCATCACGGACTCGATGGATGTGAGTCTGAGTGAACTCCGAGAGATGGTGATGGACAGGGAGGCCTGGCGTGCTGCGACTCATGGGATCGCAAAGAGTTGGACACGACTGAGTGACTGAGCTGAACTGAACTGAATATTCCATTGTGTATATTTACCACAACTTCTTTTGACCTGGTAAGAGTGTAGAGCAAATTGGAGAATTGTTAAGCAGGGACTGTGATTCTAACAGTAGAGGAAAGCTTTCTTTTTCATTTCCCATAGCCTCACCTAGAAACTGTGGTTAAGGAGCAACTTTGAAATGAATGCTTCCCCTGTCTGAGAACAAAAAAAAAAGGGAATAAATGGCAAAAAGACATTGGAGAGAATTTGGGGAACTTGATTCCATTTCTAGAGCAAAACAATCACCCTTTTCCTCCTCCTAGTCCCAAGTGTTATTTCTCTGATTTTTAGAGGCAGAAACTGAGCAACAAGGCTGATAGAAAGCTCTTTAAGATATTATTTTCCTTATAAAACTAGGAATAAAACCACCATATGACCCAGAAATCCCACTCCTAGGCAGTTACCCTGAAGAACCCCAAATTGAAAGAGACACATGTATCTCGTTGTTCACCGCAGCACTATTTACAATAGCTAGAACACAGAAGCAGCCTAGATGTCCAGACAGGTAAATAGATAAAAGAAGTTGTGGTACATGTACACAATGGAATATTACTCAGCCATAATAAGGAACATGTTTGAGTCAGTTCTAATGAGGTAGATGAAGCTAGAGCCTATCATACAGAATGAAGTAAGTCAGAAAGAGAGAATATAATAATACATATATATAGAACCTAGAAAAATGGTACTGAAGAATTTATTTGCAGCACAGCAATGGATAAACAGGCATAGAGAATAGACTTATGGACATGGGGAGAGGGAGGAGAGGGTGAGATGCATGGAAAGAATAACATGGAAACTTACATTACCGTATGTGAAATAGATAGCCAATGGGAATTTGGTATATGTCTCAGGAAACTTAAACAGGGGCTCAGCATCAGCCTGGGGGAAATGGGGAGGGAGATGGGGGAAGGTTGAAGAGGGACAGGATATATGTATACCTATGGCTGATTCATGTTGGGGTTTGACAGAAAACAATAAAATCCTGTAAATCAATTATCCTTCAATTAAAAATTAAATAAGTTTTTTAAAAAAATAATAACAGCAAAAATGATACACCCTTTCCTCTTCCTATCTATAGGATTTGTGTAGCTCACATCGCTGGACACCTGCTCTGCCCAAGGCACAGAGTCATAGATGATGGCTTTTAAATTAAAATGGAGCCTGTTTTGTTTATCTGGAGGACTGTCAACTAAAACAGTTTAAAAAATCCAGTCTGTCTGATTTCATTCCACTCAGTCATGGCATACCGCTTGTGAACATTTAAGTTTGATTTTAATTGGAATGCCTTGCTAAGAGCATCTGACCTTGCCTCTTGCAGGTACCACCCCCCTTGCCCCACCCCTGACCTCCCTTCTTTTTGTAATATATACTACCTAGGATCAAGGCTGATGGACATCTGTAACCAGCACATTTCTCTTCATATACAGCATCTTTACTGGAACTTCAGTCTGTTTTGCAATCAAGCTTACTTTCTGGCACTTACTGACTTCTTTAGCCTGAACACCAATTCCAGTAATGAGGCTGAAACCATGGCATGATTGATTTACAGAGGCTGATGTTAGCTGCTTAGATTGGCACGTTCTAGGACCCTCCGTGAAATGATTTTCCTACCGACTGCTATCACTTTATGGTAGGTGAAAAGTAAAGTCCACAAGAAGCCCTCTGGCATACTTCTAGCTTTCAATTATCCACGGTAATGAGGAGCAGGCAGGCTGCCCTATAGTTCTCAGTGAAACATCAAGTTAAGTTCTGATGGCCTAGAAATAATAGCGTCTCTGGGTCCATGCACCCATGGATCAGTTATGCATTTGTCATGGTACTCTGCAATTTTCCAGGGTAGTGGGTAGGAGAGTAGTACCCACCTGCTGAACAACCCATCCATACCCACTGGCCTCCTGATGTCAAGATTCAAAAGAGGACTCCAAGAACCACCGAGAGCTCAAGTGTGGAGGCAACCCAGTTTGTCTACTCTGTGGAGACACTGGCACTGAATCATCTCCAAGGACAGCCTTCCTCCAGCCTCTGCATAGAATTCTTCTCAATGTAAGGCAGACCCACTACTATGAGGCTCTGATGAGTGGAGGAACGGCTAGCAGTGGGAGAACCTGCTGTGTACGGGGACTCTGAAGATGAGGGATGCAGTGGGTAGGCCATCCCAAAGGGACAAGTCTGCTGGCTGGGTCCCTGTGGGAAGAAGTGGAGAGAGTACTTTCTCTTCACTTGCTTTTTATTTTGTTGTGTCTCAAAGCACTGTCATGGCCCAGGACATGGAGCTAGCGCACTTACTTAAGAATTCCTATTTTTGTTTTCTTTTGGAAAACTATTTAGAAGGTTTTGTGTGCCAGAGTGGGTTGGATGTTGGGGCACATGTGTAAAAACCACTCAGTGGATTCAGAAAGACACTGAATCTGAGAGTGAATAACATGACAAGAGGTGGTCTTAGTAGTCAAATACAAATTGAGGAAAGCTGCTGTATCACACAGGGAACTCTGCTCAGTGTTATGTGGCAGCCCAGATGGGAGGGGAGTTTGTGGGAGAATGGATATGTGCATGTGTATGCCCGAGTCCCTTCACTGTGCTCCTGAAACTATCACAATACTGTTCATCAGCTGTGCCTCAGTACAAACTAAAAAGTTTAAAATAAAAATATAATAAAGAACCCTAAAATTGAGGAAAGAACTTTTTCAAGTGAAAGTTTATGGGAAACATCCTGTTAACTAATGCAAATGAACAAATTGATTTGGATCATTGACGATGAAATAGCAATACCGTCTAAGCTTGCACAGGCATGTTTTCCATTGATCATCTGGTTCTAAAATGACCCTTGTTAGGTGCGATTGACAAGGAAATAGAGAGGTCAGGTGACTCTCCCAGGTAACACAGCTAGGGAGAGAGGCCTGGAGAGGCAGTCCATAGTGTGAAAGGGCACTGGTTAAGAGTCAGAAGATCTGTTTTATGATCTGAATGAACTAATTAATTCAGCAACAGTAAGGGTTTCCCAGGTGGTGCTAGTGGTAAAGAATCCACCTGCCAATGCTGAAAACATAAAAGATGCAGGTTTGATCCCTGGATCCAGAAGATCCCCTGGAGGAGGGCATGCAACCCACTTCAGTATCCTTGCCTGGAGAATCCCATGGACAGAGGAACCTGGTGGGCTACAGTCCCTGGGGTTGCCAAGAGTCAGATACGACTGAAACGACTTAGCACGCACTCACGCAAGCATGTAATTGCTTAATTAATCACTTAATTGCTCGAGTTTCCTCACTTGTAAAATGAGGAATCTTATGAGATTAATTGTTCTCAACCTTCTCTGCACTTGAGATCCTTCCTTCCCAAAGGAGAGTTTTAAAAACTTAAATCCCAGATGTTAGACTACCCCAGCTCGACTGAATCTGAATCTTTGTGAGATGGACCCTTAAGCATCGTATCTTTGCTTGCTGATTTGTTTGCTTCCAAGTTGCCCAGAAGAACTTCTAAATTGGATGATTTCTGAGGTAACTTTCAGATCTTCCATTTGACATTATTCTATTTCCCAAGTCCTCTATGTAAGGCCAGATTTTTTTGATAAATTTTATTTATTTGGCTGCACTGGGTCTCAGTTGCAGGGCACACAGGATCTTTGGTTGAGGCATGTGTAATCTGGTTCCCTGACCAGGGATCAAACTCAACCTCTGGCACTGGGAGTCTTAGCCACTAGACTACCAGGGAAGTCCTGGAGCCAGGTATTTTAAGTCTGGCAACTTTTCGTTGTGTCGGTTTCTACAAGGTGAAGACTTGGTGAGAGAGTCAATGGACTTGTTCGCTCACAAGAGCAAACAGGGGTCAGGAATGCTTGAACACTGATGCCTGTCTCAAGCTATTGATATTTCCACTACCATCCCAAAGGTTCCTGAAAATGTCAGTCTCATGTAAAGTAAGAACTCACCTATGTAAGAGTAAAACAGTAAATTTGTGTTGAAACACAACATCAGTTTAAGGAAAAGTCAAAACAGAGCAAGGAACAACTGTCATTTTTTTAGTTATACAAATGTATTGAAATTTTCTGGCAAGAAGGATGATCTCTAAGAAGAACTAGAACTTCAAATGTCATAGCTCATTGAAGGAGGAAGTATTAATCCTCACATCCTTAGGAATACTAGTCCTTTCAACAAGAAACTAATGGTCATTTTAAGCATATATCAATTTGATTTGTAACTTAATGAAAATGCTAAAAGCTTGGGAAACATTTCAGTGTTGGATTTTTCCTCAGCACCCTAATTTTAACCGGCTGGCATTATTTGCGAGGTATCATCAAGTCCATTTTCTGAATGGAAGAAAAGGCCACTTCATGGGGAATATACATTGTATTTTAAAGTTAGCACATAATTTGCTGATCAGAGGTAGCTTTTTGTGTACTATGTTTGACATACAAAAATTGCACAGATCTGGAGAAGGAAATGGCAATCCATTCCAGTATTCTTATCTGGGAAATACCATGGACAGAGGAGCCTGGCGGGCTGCAGTCCATGGGTTGCAAACGATTCAGACACGACTTAATCACTAAACAACAACAACAGTTACACAGATGCTGGTAAAAAGTGTTTTAAGCGTTAAAAAAAATAAAAGCAATGTTTCTTGAAATGTGTTTCTTGGAATACTATTTCCATCAGGGAGGAAAAGGTTTTCTGAATAACTGGGAAAAAGTCAAATAAAGTTATACAGGTTACTTTGCAGCAAGTCTGCTCCATCTATAAAATACTTACACTCCTTGGGCATCTCCAATGATGGGAATGCAATGCACCAATTTCTGATCTGAGAACCATTTTTCTATTGTAAAGCATCCTACAAACTTAGGACACTTACAACAGCTTTGGAAAACAATTAACCAGAAATAGAAAGATGTATCCCTCCTATACTTATATGGAATTTTTCCATCATAAAGCATCATCCATGTTGAATTTTGATAGTAAATGTTTGCATAATGGTACAAAGATCAGAGCAGAACAAGTCATTCTCTTGCTACTTCCAATGTATTGAGTGTTTTCCACAGAAACTCTCCCAGAGGTGATAACCCTAAACACCTATTTAACAACTGAGATGTCGTGAAGATAGTACAAATCAAGAAACAAAAAGAGCACAGTTTCAGAAGGAATAATGGATTCAATTAAAGTTATCGGTAAGTCATTTACCAAGAAGCAGATAAGTCAGCCCCCTTATCAGTTAAAGTCCGAAATAATGTGCCATCAGAAGATTGAAAGAATACTCAAATACTTGCTTAATTTAGGTAATGATAATTATCTATTCAAAGAATGCTCCATATTTGTACTTAGCTGTACAACTGTTTTGGGTGGTGAAAAATATGCTTGCAAAACTAAATTGGAATTCAATTTTGTTTTGATACCATTACCAGTTTAGTTAACGACTACATAAGTGATGAAATTATGGACAGCATATTTTAAATTAAGATTGCCAACCTAAATGTTTGAAAAATAAACACAATTTATGCTTGTGCAGAATTGGCAGGAAGCATTTGAAACTGGACTGTGTTTTGCAGAAACTATCCCCCGGCTCACAGAGTTCCTCCCTGGGGTTAGGAATAACAAGGATGAGTGAAATCACCAGATAATTCAAAAGTTTAGTTTGAGTTCACAGTTCCAATTTCCTCCTCTATCAAATGGTATCACTGCTGCTAAAAAGTAGCAAGACTAATTTAGTTTTGTTATTTTTTTCTACTCCTGTTTATACATTAATTTTGTGAGCAATGCAAGTTCACAAAGCAGGGGCACAATGGAGAGAAAGTTCTCTCTCTTTCTCACACACACATGAGAACATCAGGGAAGAAAGTCTACTGGCTGGGAAATGGTACCCTGCATTTAGCAAAATAAAGTTGGCAAAACTAGAAATCAAAGCAATGCTGACCGACTGAAATGCCCCTGTTGATATTATTAAAATGCCTACTGGAAGACTGTCCACTTTTTATTCACAGATCCAAACTCTTAGGAATACACATGCACACTTTTACCAAAACTAAGAGAATCAACAAGTTTATATGTGTTAGTAACAATACTTTATGTTGGGGTCTCTGGATCATTCTTTACTTTAAATAAGAGGAAGTGGAAGATTCTAGAAGAGCACTCTGAACTCACAATCATATTGCCAAGCACCAAGTAGGTCTATAGCAATTGTCACTCCATGGATGAAAGGATGACAAATTGAAGACATGGCAGAAAGAGGGGTGTTGGTTTCAATGTTAGCCTAGTTCTAATTTTATGGTTGTTTCATTATGCTTTACTTCTTACTTTTGTGAACTTACAAATACCTCACTCCATCTAGGTCTAGAATCTTTCTTCGCTGCCCTCTATTTTTTCTTGTTCCTGCTCCCTACTGATAGAGTTCCCTGATGCCAATTGCTTTCCCAAGTCCTGCTTTCCAAGTCCTGCCTACTCTTGCATCTTCTGTTAGCTCATTCTCCTATCATCCTCTGACCACTGTGTGGAGAGCCAATCAAATCCAGAGTCACCGATTTCCTGGACACTCACCTATTTTTTTTTAGTTAATTAATTTATTTTAATTGAGGCTAATTACTTTACAATATTGTGGTGGAGAGTTCCCTGATGCCAATTGCTTTCCCAAGTCCTGCTTTCCAAGTCCTGCCTACTCTTGCATCTTCTGTTAGCTCATTCTCCTATCATCCTCTGACCACTGTGTGGAGAGCCAATCAAATCCAGAGTCACCGATTTCCTGGACACTCACCTATTTTTTTTTAGTTAATTAATTTATTTTAATTGATGGCTAATTACTTTACAATATTGTGGTGGTTTTTGCCATACATCAAAGTGAATCAGCCACAGGTGTCCATGGGGACACTCACCTGTTGTTCTTGACTTTCTCCCTGTTGGGTCTGGCCCCAGAGTAAATTCCCATGGCTCTAGTTTCTCTGCCCTTCCGCAACTCTGGAGTTCACTGAGCACGTGCAAGGGTCCTGTCCCAAGGTATGGTCGTGAATGTGAATCTATTTGTGCGTAATCAGTTGCTTCAGTCGTGTCTGACTCTTTGTGACTTCATGGATTATACCCCACCAGGCTCCTCTGTCCATGGGATTCTCCAAGCAAGAATACTGGAATGAGTTGCATGCCCTACTCCAGGGGATCTGCCTGACCCGAGGATCAAACCCTCATCTCCTATGTCTCCTGCATTGCAGCCAACTGGATTCTTTACCCACTGAGGCATCAGGGAAGCCCTGAATCTACTTAAACTAGAGGTATTTTAAAATAAATATGAACTGGTCTGTTCCTCTCCCCCAGCTGCAATGGCATAAGCACCAATACAAGTGCATGGACATACTCCTAGTTCATAAGAAGACTCCTCACACGCACCCAGGCCATATAATCCTAGGAGGAGCTCTGTGTAACTGCAGGTTCCTAGAGGTTCTAGGAGGTGGGAGGATTCTGAAGCACAGCCACGCTCAGGAACTCCAGGGCTACATGTCATATTCCTCATATCGAGTTGGCTTCCAAACACCAACTGTGAGTCATCTGACTGAAGAGCTTGGATCTCAAGTTGTAGTTTCTGTTATATTTTGCTTCTGGTATTTTGTTACATCTTAGGCTTTTGGAAAAAATTTTTAAACGTATCTCACTTTCAAATGTAACATGGTGTAAATAATGTGGAAAACAGTAAGCCATTCCCTCAAAAAATTAAAAATCGAATC
This sequence comes from Madoqua kirkii, assembly GCA_006408675.1. Lineage (NCBI taxonomy): Eukaryota > Metazoa > Chordata > Mammalia > Artiodactyla > Bovidae > Madoqua > Madoqua kirkii. The sequence goes on along the minus strand of SJYC01149002.1, from coordinate 15,170 downwards.
AGCATATGATGCAACAATCCACTTCTGGGTATATACTCAAAATAACTCAAAGAAGGGTCTTGAAGAGATATTTTTTATGTTCACTCATGTTCATGATGACCAAAAGATGGAAACAACCCAAATGCCCAGTGATGGAAAAATGGCTAAACAAAATGTGGCATAATACAAAAGTACATTATTCAGCCTTTAAAAGGAAGGAATTATGACATATGCTACAAGATGGATGAACCTTGAGGACAGGATACTAAATGAAATTAGCTAGTATGATTACTGCATGAAATTGCTGTGTGATTCCATTTATATGAGTTACCAGGAGTAATCAAAGTAACCCTGCTTCATTTTGTACTCCAAGGCCAAATTTGCTTGTTACTTCAGGTATCTCTTGACTTCCTACTTTTGCATTCCATTCCCCTATAATGAAAAGGACATCTCTTTTGGGTGTTAGTTCTAGAAGGTCTTGTAGGTCTTCATAGAACCGTTCAACTTCAGCTTCTTCAGCATTACTGGTTGGGATATAGACTTGGATTACCGTGATATTGAATGGTTTGCCTTTGAAACGAACAGAGATCATTCTGTCATTTTTGAGATTTCATCCAAGTACTGCATTTTGGACTCTTTTGTTGACTGTGATGGCTACTTCATTTCTTCTGAGAGATTCCTGCCCACAGTAGTAGATATAATGGTCATCTGAGTTAAATTCATCCATTCCAGTCCACTTTAGTTTACTAATTCCTAAAATGTCAATGTTCACTCTTGCCATCTTCTGTTTGACTACTTCCACTTTGCCTTGGTTCATGGACATAACGTTCCAGGTTCCTATGCACTATTGTTCTTTACAGCATCGGACTTTACTTTCATCACTGGGTACATCCACAACTGGGTGTAGTTTTTGCTTTGGCTCCGTCTCTTCATTCTTTCTGGAGTTATCTCTCCACTGATCTCCAGCAGCATATTGGGCACCTACCAATCTGGGAGTTCATCTTTTGGTGTCCTTTCTTTACCTTTACATACTGTTCATGGGGTTCTCAAGGCAAGAATACTGAAGTAGTTTGCCATTCCCTTCTCCAGTGGACTATGTTTTGTCAGAATTCTCCACCATAACTCATTCATCTTGGGTGGCCCTACACGGCATGGCTCATAGTTTCATTGAGTTAGACAAGGCTGTGGTCCATGTGATCAGTTTGATTAGTTTTCTGTGATTGTGGTTTTCATTCTGTCTGCTCTCTGATGGATAAAGATAAGAGGCTTATGGAAGGTTCAAGAGACTGATGATGGGGGAAACTGGGTCTTGTTCTGATGGGCAGGGCCATGCTCAGTAAATCTTTAATCCAATTTTCTGTTGATAGGCAGGGCTGTCTTCCCTCCCTATTGTTTGATCTGAGGCCAAACTATGGTGGACGTGTAATGAGGATAATGGGGACATCCTTCAAGCAGCAAGCACTGCTGCACTCATTGCCCCTGACTCTGCAGCAGGCCACTGCTGATCCATGCCTCTGCTGGAGACTCCTGGACACTCCTGGGTCAGTCTCTCATGGGGTCACTGCTCCTCTCTCCTGGGTCCTGGTGTGCACAAGGTTTTCTCTGTGTCCTCCAAGAGTCCCCCAGCAAATCTGGAAAACTCAGCAGTGGCCATAGGACTGGAAAAGGTCAGTTTTCATTCCAATCCCAAAGAAAGGCAGTGCCAAAGAATGCTCAAACTACTGCATAGTTGCATTCATCTCACACACTAGCGAAGCAATGCTCAAAATTCTCCAAGCCAGGCTTCACCAGTACGTGAACTGAGAACTTTCAGATGTTCAAGCTGGATTTAGAAAAAGCAGAGGAACCAAAGATCAAATTGCCAACATCCGCTGGATCATCGAAAAAGCAAGGGAGTTCCAGAAAAACATCTACTTCTGCTTCGTTGACTACACCAAAACCTTTGATTGTGTGGATCACCACAAACTGTGGAAAATTCTTCAAGAGAGGGGAATACCAGAACACCTGACCTGCCTCATGAGAAATCTATATGCAGTTAGAAGCAATAGTTAGAACTGGACATGGAACAACAGGTTGGTTCCAAATTGGGAAAGGAGTCGCTCAAGGCTGTATATTGTTACCCTACTTATGTAGCTTATATGCAGAGTACATCATGAAAATGTTGGGGTTGGATGAATCACAAGCTGGAATCAAGATTGCTGGGAGAAATATCAAAACCTCATATATGCAGATGATACCACCTTTATGGCAGAAAGTGAAGAAGAACTAAAGAGCCTCGATGAAAGTGAAAGAGGAGAGTGAAAAAGTTGGCTTAAAGCTTAACATTCAGAAAGATCATGGCATCTGGTCCCATCAGTTCATGGGAAATAGATGGCAAAACAGTGGAAACAGTGACAGACTATTTTTTTGGGTTCCAGAATCACTGTAGATGGTTACCGCAGCCATGAAATTAAAAGATGCTTACTCCTTGGAAGGAAAGTTATGACCACCCTAAACAGCATATTAAAAAGCAGAGACATTACTTTGTCAACAAATTCCATCTAGTCAAGGCTATGGTTTTTCCAGTGGTCATGTATAGATGTGAGAGTTGGACTATAAAGAAAGCTGTGTACTGAAGAATTGATGCTTTTGAACTATGGTGCTGGAGAAGACCCTTGAGAGTCCCTCGAACTGCAAGGAGTTCCAACCAGTGCATACTAAAGGAAATCAGTCTTAAATATTCATTAGAAGGGCTGACTTTGAAGCTGAAACTCTGTCATAAGGGTGGTATCATCTGCATGTATGAGGTTATTGATATTTCTCCCAGCAATCTTGATTCCAGCTTGTGATTCATCCAGCCCCAACGTTTTCATGATGTACTCTGCATATAAGCTACATACGTAGGGTGACAATATACAGCCTTGAGCTACTCCTTTCCCAATTTGGAACCAACCTGTTGTTCCATGTCCAGTTCTAACTGTTGCTTCTAACTGCATACAGATTATGGAGATTATACATATTATTAATATTATACAGATTAATACTTTGGCCACCTTATGTGAATAACTAATTCCTTGGAAAAGACCTTGATGTTGAGAAAGATTGAAGGCAGGAGGAGAAGGGGACGACAGAGGATTAGATGGTTGGATGGCATCACCAACTCAATGGACATGAGTTTGAGTAAGCTCTGGGAGTTGGTGATGGACAGGGAAACCTGGTGTGCTGCAGTCCATGGAGTCACAAAGAGTCAGACAGGACTGAGCAACTGAACTGACTGAGAGTAATCAAATTCATAAAGATAGAAAGTAAATTGGTGTTTTCCAGGGCCTGAGGGAAGAATGGAGTGGAAAGTGTTATTAGAGTTTTAGTTTTACAAAATGTAAAGAGTTCTGGATATGGATGGTGATGATGGTTATACTTAGTATAAATATACTAAATACTGTGGAGCTGTTTGTTGTTGTTGTTCAGTTGCTAAGTCATGTCTGACTCTTTGCAACCCCATGGACTGTAGCACAGACTCTTGTCTTTCACTATCTCTCAGAGTTTGTTCAAACTCTTTTATCTGTTGAGTCTGTGATGCCATCCAACCATCTTATCCTTTGGGGCCCCCTTCTCCCCCTGCCCTCAGTTTTTCCCAGAATCAGGGTCTTTTCCAGTGGGATGGCTCTTTGCATCAGATGGCCAAAGGATTGGAGCTTCAGCTTCACCATGAGTCCTTTCAATGAATATTCAGAGTTGATTTCCTTTAGGATTGCCTGGCTTGATCTCATTGCTGTCCAGGGGACTCTAAAGAGTTTTCTCTAGCACCACAATTAGAAAGCATCAATTCTTTGGCACTTTTCTTTATGGTCTAACTTTCACATCTGCACATGGCCACTGGAAAAACCATAGCCTTGACTATATGCAGCTTTGTTGGCAAAGGGATGTGTCTGCTTTGTAATACATTGTCTAGGTTTGTTAGAGTATTTCTTCCAAGGAGCAAGCGTCTTTTAATTTCATGACTGCAGTCTTGTCCACACGATTTTGGAGCCCAAGAAAATAAAATCCGTCACTGTTTCCACTTTCCCCCATCTATTCGCTGATTATTAATACTTAAAAATGGTTATGATAGTAAATTTAAAATAGTAAAAATGTTAGTGTGTATTTTATTGCAACTAAAGAAATGTTTAAAAAGACTCTTTGCCAAAAAAATTTTTTTAGATAAAAAAAATCCCACTTTATTGGGCTTTGATTTATAATTCCAAGATATTATGTTGCTATGTATACAAATTGCAAAGTCAAAATGAGCTTTCTAATTGAAGAAACTATTGTTGTCAGATCTTGCTCAAATAGTATGATGTTCAGGTGAGCATCCACTATATTCAAGGCACTGTATTAGATACTTTGGGGGAAGGGGCAGGTAAAGGAAAAAATATCTCAAGCCTGGAGAGGTTTAGAGGGCTACAATACACACACACTAGTAACTACACTGTGGGACTAGATGCTGTATGAGAGAGAAAATTAAATGCAATGGGAGAACACAGAAGGAAGAAATCATAATCAATTAGGGGGGATAAGAGATGACCTCATGGAGAAGGGCACAGCTGATCTGAGCCCTGAACACTGAGGAAAATACTAGCAGGTAGAAATGCGGGGTGGTCTTTTCAAACAGAGGGAGTGATCAATGGAAAAGTATGAGTAGCATTCTAAGAACAGGGAACTGGAGGTAGGTGGGTGTGGTGGGTTGGATCTGCTTTTGGTCTAATTTGAGGCAATAAGAAATCATTAAAGGGACTTCCCCAGTGGTCCAGTGGGTAAAATTTTGCCTTCCAATGTAGAGTGTGTGGATTCCATTCCTGCTTCAGGGACTAAGATCCCACATGCCTCAGTGTCAAAACACCAAAACATAAAACAGAAGCAATATTGTAACAAATTCAATAGAGACTTTTAAAAAATGGTCCATATTAAAAAAAAAACTTAAAAAAAGAAATCATTAAAGTTTTTTAATTAAAATAATTACAAAAAACAGATCTTAAATTTTTTTTAAGATGTAATCTCTAGTGATTATCTTAGAATGGATTTGAGGAATGCAGATGGAATATCAGTCAGCTATTATAAAGACTGGGAAGATTAAGCCCCCCTGTAATACAGAGGGACTATAGTAATCAGAATAAGGGGAGGGGATGAGCTATCATGAGAGGCATTGGAGAAAACCCGGAGGGTGGAAAGAGCACTAGATTGGGAGTCAGGGGTCCCCATGTAATCTCAGTTTTACTTGCCCCTTCTTGGTATAAACTTGAAAGGTTGCTTAACATCTCAGAGCCTCAGGACCTACAGCTTGTCATATTGAGTGAAGTAAGTCAGATAAAGAAAGACAAATATATGACCATCTGCCCCCTGCGAGTGGAATCTAAAAGAAGGGTACAAATGAGCTTATCTACAAAACAGAAATAGAGTCACAGATGTAGAAAACAAACTTAGGGTTACCAGGGGAAAAGAGGGAGGAGGGATAAATTGGGAGATTGAGATTGACATATACACACTACTGTATATAAAATGGATAAATAATAAGCCCCTACTGTATAGCCCAGAGAATTCTACTCAATACTTTCTAATGGCCTATATGGGAAAAGAATCTAAAAATGAATGGATATATGTATATGTATAACTGGTTCGCTTGGCTGTACACATGCAACTAACATAACATTGTAAGTCAACCATACTACAGTAAAAAGAAAAAAACTTACAGAGTACACAGGTACTTTCAATGGTGGCTTCTGGCACTAAAGTTCCAGAATTCTAAACTGAAGTTACAGTTTGGGGGAGTCCTTTCAAGAGAAGTGGTGTCTGCACCCTGATGTCAATAAAACCACCAGAGAAGAGAAAGCCAAGCAGGAGATATGAACCGTCATCGAAGACTCTTATCTCCCTTCCCTGGCTCTGGTAAACAGGCTACATCTCAGCAGGACTGCACTGACAAAGGGAAATGTAGATGAGGAAGAAAACAAAGAGAACAAGCACTTGGGTTAAGGATTCCCACACACAACCCTCTCTAACACTCAGGTTACACTTTTTCTGATTGACCTGATTTATTCTGTGTCTCTCTGGAAGGTGCTTCTGTCGCTTGTGATGTGCTCTGTAGCCACAGCACAGTCAGGAGGCAAACAGAACTGTCCCATTGGTCTGGCAGGAGAGCAGCTTCAGGGCGGAGAGCAACTGAGCTAGCCAGGGTGTGTGTCTGTGTCTCATGGCCCTGTTCCTCCTGGCTGGGATGATGGCACCACAGCATGCTGGCAGGTGCAGGACCATTGTTCATGTAGCCCAGCTCAGCAACAGTGAAAGCCGGGCCAGGGGAATGGCAGCTGCTCAGCTGAGCAAGGCAATGGCGAGGGATTGTTTCTAGATGACTTTGCAGCTGACATCAGACACAAATCACTATTGTTTATGAAGAAGCTTTCTTTCGTCAGTTAACATTCCACTGTTGAACAAAAAGATTAAAGGACCAAATGAACACAGTATTTGGCTTGGTGCTGTTCTTACCCAGAGTCTAGAATTTCAAGAAAGGGAAATCTGGAGCCAGCTAATTCGTGCCATGTATTGCTGCTTTTAACCTTCCGCAGTAATGAACTGTCCTCATCCAACTACTAAAGTGGGTCCAGCTGGCCAAGACTTCCTTCTTTGAGCTAACAAAATATTTATATAGATTTATTTCACCCCCAGTGGCAGTAGCATCCTACCTTTTAGTTTTTTCACTGTTATTAAAATGTTGATATGGGCCCTGTTTCTTCTCTCAATTAAGTAGGACCTCGTATATATATTCCAGTTTATCAAAAATATGATTCTTAGTGGATCTCAAAAAAAAGTCTGTTTATCTCTGCTATTTCTGATATCCCTTTCAGAACATTATGCTTATGAGGCTGTGAGATTGACAGCTTGGGTTAAAGAGGATCTCTTAGCCAGTAAATTCCTTAAGGGCGGGGAATCATTTTCTATTTTGTTCATTAATGCCTAAACTAGGCCTGGCTCATAGTCAAGGTTCCATCATTACTTGTTAGATGGATAGAATAGATGGGTCATGGTGGTAATCCAGCCTTCACAGCAACCTAATAACAGGTTAGCAACTATTAGAAATTTCTTAATATCTCTAGACTAAATATTCTATTCAGGACATACCATCCCTTGCAGAATCAAAGTTCTCTGTCAGCATCCACAGTGGTGGTCCAACAAAAGCTGTTTCAAAAGAAAGGACTTAGTAGATCTCATAACTGTGTGTCCATGAAAACACAATGTGGAAAAGTCCAGGGAGCCCCAAAGCTTATGACAATGTTTATATCTAGGGACAACTTTCCTGGTGATCTTGTGGAAACATAGTTGAAAACGAGGCCTAGCATACATTTGTGTACTTTATGTCTGAAGACAACAAAATGATGAATTCCGAAAGAGTTCTAATGTCCATCTGTTCTATTAGCAACTTACACTCTAAATTTAGTTATGTAAGAGATAAAAGCTATTGATAAGGTGATTCATTCTGCCCCAAATGGCTTTCTTTGTACTGCTTTATATTTACTTAATTTAAAATTAGCCAACTAAGTTCTTGTGCTTCCCAGGTGACTTAGATAGTAAAGTGTCTGCCTGCAATGCAGGACACCTGGGTTCAGTCCTTGGGTCAAGAAGATCCCCTGGAGAAGGAAATGGCAACCCATTCCAGTACTCCTGCTTGGAAAATTCCATGGATGGAGGGGCCTGGTAGGCTACAGTCCATAGGGTCGCAAAGAGCTGGACATGACTGAGCAACTTCACTTTCACTTTTTACTAAGTTCTATTTCTTTCAAGAGCCCAAAGGTTTGATCCAGAAGGAATATTTTCACTAGTGTGTATTTAACAACTGACTGAAAGTAATATTTTCCAATTTCACTGTTACATAGGTTAATATTACATGTATACATCCGTTTGATGAACAGTTTAAATCTTACATTCAGTTCAGTTCAGTTCAGTTCATTTCAGTCGCTCAGTCGTGTCCAAACCTTTGTGACCCCATGAATCACATCACACCAAGTCTCCCTGTCCATCACCAACTCCCAGAGTTCACTCAAACCCATGTCCATCGAGTCAGTGATGCCATCCAACTATCTCATCCTCTGTCGTCCCCTTTTCCTCCTGCCCCCAGTCCCTCCCAGCATCAGAGTCTTTTCCAATGAGTCAACTCTTCGCATGAGGTGGCCAAAGTACTGGAGCTTCAGCTTTAGCATCATTCTTTCCAAAGAACACCCAGGACTGATCTCCTTTAGAATGGACTGGTTGGATCTCCTTGGAGTCCAAGGGACTCTCAAGAGTCTTCTCCAACACCACAGTTCAAAAGCATCAATTCTCCAGTGCTCAGCTTTCTTCACAGTCCAACTCTCACATCCATACATGACCACTGGAAAAACCGTAACCTTGACTAGACGGATCTTTGTTGGTAAAGTAATGTCTCTCCTTTTGAATATGCTATCTAGGTTGGTCATAACTTTCCTTCTAAGGAGGAAGCGTCTTTTAATTTCATGGCTGCAGTTACCATCTGCAGTGATTTTGGTGCCCAAAAAGATAAAGTCTGACACTGTTTTCACTGTTTCCCCATCTATTTCTCATGAAGTGATGGGACCAGATGCCAAGATCTTCATTTTCTGAATGTTGAGCTTTAAACCAACTTTTTTGCTTTCCTTTTTCACTTTCATCAAGAGGCTTTTTAGTTCTTCTTCACTTTCTGCCATAAGGGTGGTGTCATCTGCATATCTAAAGTTATTGATATTTCTCTCAGCAATCTTGATTCCAGCTTGTGCTTCTTCCAGCCCAGCGTTTCTCATGATGTACTCTGCATAAATAAGCAGGGTGACAATATACAGCGTTAACATACTCCTTATCTTACATTAAGTGGCACTTAATTCAGAAAATACTGCAGTGGTTGAAATTTCTTTGATGCAATAGTTTTTAGTGGGACATAAAGCCATCTGAAATCTTCAGTAGAAGCACACAAATGTCCAGAAAAAAAATAACTAATAAATGATAAATTAGCATCCCAATCTACAAGCGATGTTTTAGGTGGGATAGAGAGGCTCATAGTCATAAAGGCTAAGGTATACATGTTCTTTACTATTGTGGAGAATCAAAGGTCAGTTTTTATTCCAATCCCAAAAAAAGACAATACCAAAGAATGTTCAAACGACCACAAAATTACACTCATCTCACATGCTAGCGAATTAATGCTCAAAATTCTCCAAGCCAGGCTTCAACATGAACTTCCAGATGTTCAAGCTGCACTTAGAAAAGGCAGAGGAACCAGAGATCAAATTGCCAACATCTTCTGGATCATAGATAAAGCAAGGGAGTTCCAGAAAAACATCTACTTCTGCGTTATTGACTACGTCAAAGCCTTTGCCTGTGTGAATCACAACAAATTGTGAAAAAATCTTCAAAAGATGGGAATACCAGACCAAATTTACCTGTCTCCTGAAAAATCTTTATGCAGGTCAAGAAGAAACAGTTAGAGCTGGACATGGAACAACAGACTGGTTCCAAATTGGGAAAGGAATAGCTCAAGGCTATATATTGTCACCTTGATTATTTAACTTATATGCAGAGTACATCATGAGAAAGTTGGGGTTCAATGAAGCACAAGCTGGAATCAAGATTGCTGGGAGAAATATCAATAACCTCAGATATACAGATGACACCAGCCTTCCAGCAGAAAGTGAACTAAGAGCCTTTTGATGAAAGTGAAAGAAGAGAGTGAAAAAGTTGGCTTGAAACTCAACATTCAGAAAACAAAGATCATGACATCGGTCCCATCACTTCATGGCAAATAGATGGGGAAACAATGGAAACAGTGACAGACTTTTTTGGGGCTCTAAAATCACTGCAGATGGTGACTGCAGCCATGAAATTAAAAGACACTTGCTCTTTGGAGAAAAAGTTATGACCAAACTAAATAGCATATTAAAAAGTAGAGACATTACTTTGCCAACAAAAGCTATGGTTTTTCCAGTAGTAATGTATGGATGTGAGAGTTGGACAGTGAAGAAAGCTGAGTGCTGAAGAATTGATGCTTTTGAAGTGTGGTGTTGGAGAAGACTCTTGAGAGTCCCTTGGACTGCAAGGACATCCAACCAGTCCATCCTAAAGGAGATCAGTCCTGGGTGTTCATTAGAGGGACTGATGCTAAAGCTGAAACTCTAATACTTTGGCCACCTGCTGTGAAGAACTAACTCATCTGAAAAGATCCTGATGCTGGGAAAGATTGAAGGTGAGAGGAGAAGGGGACGGCAGAGGATGAGATGGTTGGATTGCGTCTCTGACTGGATGGACATGAGTTTGAGCAGCTCCAGGAGTTTGTGATGGACAAGGAAGCCTGGTGTGCTGCAGTCCATGGAGTTGCAGAGCATCAGACATGACTGAGCAACTGAGCTGAAAGCACAAGAGCTTGCCTACTGACAGCACAGTCAGCCAGGCAACCCCAGGAGGAAACCTACTGACTGCTAGTAAAATGAAGTATTGAATGTGACTTAAAGGAAAATATATGGAGAACAAGTAGAGTCCTGTCAGTACAACTGCTCTGGGATGAGGAGGAACAATATGGCAATGAAAAAAGCCAGGGCACTGGGTGGAGGGTCCATCTGAAAGCTGGATCTGAATGAAAATATGGCATGAAATCCATCATTCGAAGTCATCAAAAAAATGCTGATGGGCTTCTTGTACTACAGTGTCTTCTGTTTAGCTGAGCACCTGTTGATAAATCGGTATGTGATTTCATCCAGATAAAACTGAAAATTTTATCCTGGAAGAAGGGGTAAGAAATGTAGGTAGTGAAATTTCCAGAAGTAAAGGGTATTTCTTAGGCAATTGGCAATGGAAATCAAGACTGGTATTTCTTAGGCAAGTTTGGGGTCATTAAATTGTCCTTTTAAGTTTTTCTTACTTCTTTCCATTTATTTAAATGGTTCATTTGATACTTTACTTTTCCATTACTGCTTGAAATAAATGGAAAAACTCTTAAATTTCAAGGTAATGTACCCCAGCCTAAATGATTTCTTATTATATCAGAAAACAATGTAGATCCAGATGGATTAAGGAACAATGTTCTTACACTGTCCTTACAACATACATATATTCATAGAATATTTAAGTGATACTTGCATGATCTTAGGAAAGAAAATTACTTTCCATGCTGGGTTGAATAGTGTTGTGCAAAAATTCACGTCCATCCAGAACCTATGAATGTGACCATACTTGGAAATAGGGTCTTTGCAACTAAGATGAGGGCGTGTTGGGTTAACTGGTGGTTGGTTTAGTCACTAAGTTGTGTGGCAGACTCTTTACCAACTAGATAGCCATAAATCCCGTATGACTGGTGTCTTTTTAAGAAGAGGAAAATTTGAACACACAGACATAGACCTACTTGGGAGAAGACCATGTGGAGATGGAAGTAGAGATTAGAATTATGCTTCTACAAGCCAAAGAATGCCACGGGTTGCATGCAGGCAATCACCAACAGCTAAAGAGAAACATGGGAACTGACTCAATTTATCCTCAGAGTCTTCAGAAGGAGCTAACCACACTGATATCTTGATTTTGGACTTCTAGCCTCTAGAACTATAAAAAAATAAATTCGTTAAATTTTAGCTGCCCAGTTTGCAGCAACTTGTTGTAGCAACCACAGGAAAATAGTACACTTTCTAAATATAAAAGAAAGAAAAACCACAGAAAGATTGGTTATTTGACTTGATAAAAAATTTAAATGTCCACCATCAAGAAAAAAGTGTAAAAAACTTTGAAAAACTGAGAACTGAGAGAAGTAATTGAAACAATACAATACATGTCAGATTCAGGATTAATATCCTTGGTATAGAAAGTACATAAAATGAGTAGTAACCATTAGAAAGTTGTGCTAAAAATCTGAATAAACAATTAGTGAAAGAAGAAACAAAAATGTACAATAAATATATGATGAGAGTAATTTGGAAAATTACATTTTAGAGATAATCATATTTTTTGAGGCAAGGATTTCATTTTTAGGAGTTTGTCCTTTAAATGATAAAACTGGAAAGGAACAAATTATTGACAGGAATTGTCTCATTGTGATTAAAATGAATCTTATACTCTTCTGAATGCTATTGTACTTGAGGCATAAGAGTTCAATAAATATTGTAATACTAGCCATGATTACTATTGTAGGCAATAATAATAAACATTCTTTTGCTTTAAAAAAATCAAAATAAAAAGTGTCTAAAACTGCATGTTATCCTCTTTTGTATACTCTTTATATTTTTTTCTCTTTCTTTTATTTGTAACATGTAGTCTGTGTAATAGTATGCCCTAGTTTGGCAGTGGAGAACTTGGCGGCCCTGATGATTTTTAAAAAGCAGATGAGAATTTCTGGCTGTAGATAATTGACAATTTTCCTTGTGTTACTGAGAAATCAGACGTGGCAGATGGGAGGTTTGGGGGGAAGGAGCAGAGGTAAGCGTTATGATATGATGCTTTGTCTTCTCTTTAAAAGAAGCACAGTCATCCAATAATTATTTGATATTATTTCTATCTATCCTAGATAAATATCTGGTAAATATTGTTTTATCAGTTTGAGGTGGGAAAAATAGGCATACCTTGTCCACCCTACCTAGTGTTCAAAAACTGAGCTTAGAGTCAAGACTGTGCCTGTTTCTGGTCAGAGTGTGCACATATGACATACACTATCTTACATGTATTTTTCCAGCATTTCCCTTTATCTTTGCTTTGACTTTATTCCTTTAACTTATCTTAAAGCTTGTACCATATTGTATGCATCTTTATAGACTTCTTAAATCTCTCCTTTAGACCACAGCAGAGGATAAATAAAAATGTAGCATATTAATTTTTCTAAAACTTGGATCCAGAGCTCATTAGTACAACTGTGGAGGAAAAAAAGAGAAGCCACTTATTTTTAAACAGCTAGTATTTAAAACAGGAAATAAAATAAAAATGTAAACTAGCTAATAAAATAAGATACAAACTAGTATAAAATTACTTCTAGATAAATGTAAAGTCAGTGTTTTAAGCTAAGTAATCACCAAGTACCAATGAAAGGTGAATTGTGTCATATTTCGTGCGCCATTCTGTTGTAAGCTCTATTAAAATCTGGGTCCCTAGAGTTGCTCCTTTCTTTTAATGGCTACACTTTGGAGACAGGTGATGGTATGCTGAATCTCCATGGCTAAGTGTTTGATTTATTATTGATTGAGGAATATTTCATGTATGAAGTAAAAAATGGGAACAAATGAAACAATGATATTTAGAAAGCAGTAAAATCTGAGGGTAAGAGTTCAGAAGAAATCAAATATGCCCTGGCAGCTACTAAAAACAAATAAAAATTAAAAAGCGCAAATGCATTTCAAAAAGTTCAAAAAGTAGAGTTTCATATATCTGACGAGGAAATAAATCATTTTATTCAACATGGCCTACATCAGGTGGCCCAGAGTATCATATATAATTTTACACTTACTAGAGAGAAACATCAATACCTTGGCTAGTGGCCAAAGGAACCCAAAGAAGGCAACCAAGATGATAAAAGGGTAAGAGGATTGAGTCTCTGAAGAGAGATTAGAGAAAATTAATGTGTAGAACAAAAAGAAAAAGAAGAGAGAGGACTGAGAATTGCCCTCAAGTATTTGAGAAAAAGTACCAGAAATGAAGAGTTGGATCTTAAACGGGAGCAAGAAGCTAACTGGGCCAGCCTCATCTATTAGGCTCAGTAGGCAGTATGCCTAGGGCCCAAGACACTTTATGGGACCTCAAAAATGTTTTAATTTTATTTAACAATCATAAGAAAAATGAATATTATAATAATGAATTTATAAAAATGGATCAAGCCTGGAATGTACTCATTTTTATACCGACATATTCATAAAACATAATTTTCAATATGCTTATGGAGGAAGGAGCCCACAAGACAAAAGTGCCCAGAGCTCGTGATAGTGTGGGCCCTGGGGCTAAACCAGCACATATTGTAGAAATATTGCATCAAAAGTAATTTCCATGAAAGCTTTTTTATTTTTAAAGATTTTTTTTATATGGACCGTTTTTAGAATCTTTATTGAATTTGTTTCAATATTGCTTCTGTTTTGTGCTTTGGTGTTTTGGCCAGGAGGCATGTGACTAGAGATCAAAACCCACACTCCCTGCAGTGGAAGGTGAAGTCTTAAACACTGGACTGCCAAGGAAGTTCCTGAAAGGTTGTTGAGTGTTCTGTAGTTTGGGGACTGGCAAAGACACACTCTAAGAGGCTTATTTGTGCATCTGTGAAAATCCAGTGGTGCTGTCTTTAGGATGTCCCTCCACCTATAAAGCTTACGTAATCAACTCTGACAATAAAGCTCTGAGGCAGAATTTGTTATCCCTCTTTTACAGATGAGAAAGTTGAGCTGAAAAGATGCCAAAACTCGCCAATGCTAAATGGTTACAGCAGAGCTATAGTCAAACCCAAGTGTGTGACTCTGAGTAGCCTGTGTAGCCTTTTTGTGTGTGTGCCAAATTAACATGGTGTCAAGATGTACAACTAGAAAATCAAACAGGCATCATTTTAAATCCAACCCATACCCCACTATTAGTCACGAGGAGTAGTGAGGTGATTCCAGGAAGAATCTAAGTATTAGGTCACGAATACATCAAAACAGTTAATGTACAATGTATACGTTAAAGTGGAAACTGTAGGTATAAAGATCCTAGTTAAAAAGAAACCATACCAGATATCGTTCTTCTCTCCTGGAGACTTATTCAATAAAGTGACATACTTAAACGAGGAAAATTTCCAAGTCCAGGGTAACTATACTTGAATACTCTATATGTTAAAAGACTCTTAAAAGAAGAATTTTTCTATACAATTCTTGGAGAGTGGAGTGGAGGAATGATGATGGGTGATAAAAGTCATTTTCCATCAAGGATATCTACTTAAAATCAGATTTTCTACATAGACCAAAACATTTATGGCAATTTACATTTTGAAATTAGAATTTCCTGGAATTTATTCTAGGAGAGCACTCTCCAGGGAGTTGATAGATATTTTTGTGGACTGTCACATTTTTTGGCTTTTCTTACTGTGTAGTTATAGGCTATTTGGATTGCTGAATCAGGGCAAGTGACTCTTCTACAAAACTAAATGGAAAAATTTTTATTCTACAGAATTTCTCTTAGGGAGAACATTGTATATTTTCAGAAAGAAAAAAAAA